>JAAFKN010000139.1:0-19949 GCA_011800035.1 Thermochaetoides dissita | reverse complement strand
CCGATGCGGCCCTCGGCGAAGAGCCCACGCCACTCCAAGGATTGACTTGAGGGCTGGAGGTAGCTAGGTTCTGCGATGCTGTCCCAAGAGCCTTCCAGTGTCCTGAAGATGGCACAGAGGAGCATTTGTGATCGCCATTGACTTGCAGCTGAGATCGTAAGCCGATATTTTTGTCCAAGCCTGCTTTCTCTCCCAGTTGTTTCGCAGACGCGACACTAGTGGGCTGGTAAGAAACTGATCGAATGTCCCTCATGATCCTTGATGGCGTATCATTGAACCCGAATCGCGCGATCTCAGCAAGTCTCTTCTTCTCCTGGTCATCAATCTGCATATCTAACTCTGGATAGCGCTGCGTAGAAATCAACATCTCTGTGCTCTGACCACCCGATAACCATAAGGGAGTTGTATCGGGAGTGCTGCTGGCTTGAGCATCGGTCGTCGCATTCGGAGGAGTCGACTGCGAAATATTGGGGCTTGAGAAGCCTGTTGTATCAGCTCCTGACTCGGGAGAGGTCATCTCCAGGAATTCTCTTTCGAGGGTTTTGAGACTTCTGCCGAAAGTCGTGTTGCAGAATCCGGAAGACCGACTCTGTTGGAAAGCGAGCTGAAGTTCAAGCGGGGGAGACACTGGAAATTCTGGTGCATAAACGGTTTGAAGCCAAGTAGGCTGGGTTTTGCTTATCATTGAAGGGAAGCACAATCAAGACAATAACTGGCTTCCGCAACAGAGTTGTTAATGGATCAATGAAAGCCCACAAACCTTAACAGACTGCCTGCCATCCCTGCCACATACCCCAAACAAACACCCTTATTCATTCAGCTTCAATTGGCACCACACAGACTGTTCACTCCGATGGCCTTTGTTACGCCATCAAAGGTGCGGCATAGCTGCTTTTGTCAAATGCATCACCCTAAACAAGATTAAACTTCAGTCGAGTGATTGGATGCTAACTCATAGGACCCAAAGAAGGGATGTTCTCACCCATTCCTATTGACCAAAGGGTGACAAGGAAATATAGATTCAAACTGTTGATGTTCTTTCCACACAATACGCAAGAATGCGTCTTATCCCTCGATTTTTGGATTTTAAAGACATTTTCATGTGTATCCAAAGCAAGATATATACAAGAACAATAGATCAGCGCCGTGTGACAACACCGAGGGCTTTTATTTTCTTTCCAACATGATGAATAGACCAGATCAGATTGATAGTTGATTGACAGTTGAGGCTGCCAATTGCCTCTGGTCTACATACTTACAGGCATTGTGAGTACCCTAGAGAACATCCCATGTTAGTCACAAAACTTCGTTGTATCTCCGCCACAATAATCAGTGAAACACTTACAGTCATTCTGGTAAGTGCAAGTCCAAGGACTCTCACACCTAGTCGGCCCCGTGTACCCGATACCGCCACACTGTCCCCAACGCGGCACCGTCCCGCCAGGCGCAGCAGACGTGGTCGTAGCAGGAGGTCTGGTCGTCGTCGGCGAACCGCTGCCGCTGCCGTTACCAGGGTTAGCGCCTTGAAGCGTGAGCAGGCCAGGCCGGTAGGGCAAACGGTTGTATTCGCCACCGCTGGACGGTGAGCGGCCCTGATAAAGCAGCTGAAGGTTGCAAGGGTCGATGGGCATGGTGTGGTCCGGGCTGGAGCGAATCAGATCGCCGTGGCTGATATCGTTGGTCCAGGTGGCGCCGCTGTTGGCCTTGCCGGCGAAGGGGTTGCTCTCGCTAGTAGCCTGGGGAGTCCAAGCGCCGTTGAGGTCGTTGGCAATGTAGGAGCGGAAGTACCGGCCATTGGCACCGATCGACTCGATGAGCATCAAGTAGGTCGGCCTGCTCTGGCCAGTGACAGTATAGACCTGGACTGCCTCGAAGATGTCATTGCGAGAACCGCTGATGATGACCTCAGAAGCGCTGCCAAAGTTGCCAGGGAAGTTGGAGATGGGCATCCGGGAACGATAGATCTTGCCGTTGTCGCCAGCAAAGAAAAGATACATGTAGTTGTCGTCGCCAATCAAGGTCTGGTCAATAGGGCCGGTGTCAGAGCCTGAGATACTGCCGGTGAAAAGTGGCTGAACAGATGACCAGCTGTTCGGATTGGTCGGGTCGGTCGACGTCCGGTAGGAGAAGGCTGTTGGGCCCCATTGGTAGGCAAGAACCCAGATATTCTTAGGCTTGAAGTAGAAGAGGGTTGGGGCCACGGCACTGAAGGACATAGCATTTTGACTTGCCGTCGCCATCTGGGACCAGTTGGAGAAGAGACCAAAGTTCATGGAGCCCCAGTTATTCCCGTAGGTGGTGGCGTAGACAAGATGCTGGCCATTGTACGGCACGCAGGTGAAGTCCTTCAACGAAACCCAGGGAGACTTGGGCTCAGCCAAAGGACCAGTGGATGTCCATCTGTATGTGGATGGAAGACTGCATGCGGCTTCAGCCGCAGGAAGCGTCCAGGCGAACAGCGAAAGGATGGTCGATAGCCGACCAAGGTCAGCCTTTGCAAGCTTCATGTTGTCGGGAAGAAGCTCCTAGTGAATGATAACGAATGAACGATGAACGTAATGACGAAGCTTCCTCTCTGAACCGTGCATGATCCATTGCCCTCTATATAGCTGCTCGTCCATGATGTTGTTTGTTCAGGGTGAGGTAGACGCCGTGACATCACTGGCAACAAGAGGTCCCATTCTCTGCCGCAGGGCATGTGGCTTGGACGGGGAGGGGATAGTCTTTCCACCAGTAATCAATCGCGATGCATGCATGCTTGCTTCGGGGATAATACTGGACGGAGAAAGATCGGGGCACCAGCTCCGTCTTCGTTACAATGCCAATGTGCTATGTGAACGTTAGGAGGCTTACATACCTGTCATGTTTCTCAGTAGTGTTGCATTGCGCAGTGAAACAGCTTGTCACCATTGGTGCGGCACACGCCTCAACCAGGTAGCCGGGATAGCGGAGCGCTTCAAGGGTGGAATTGTGGGCCAACTTTTCCTAGATCGGGAAATCTTCATTTTGGGGATGTCCGAGAACAACGAGATCTGGGGAATGGAACTGCCGACCATGGTACCTTGCTGTGATCCTTTAATGGAAAAAAAACTCTGATCCAACATTCGCCAAAGCCATTATGGAATGCGGATGATCGGCATCTCTACGTGATTCCCTTTAGGAAGCTGTCTTATAACGTCTATGCGCACCAATAAATGGCTGCTGAGGGGCCTTTTAAGGATATTGAAGTCCACTTCTAGAAGCGCACCAATAAGAGTGTTGGAAACCATGCATTCCATTAACTCTGTTGAAGTAGTCAGATATATCGAAGTATAAACGTAGGTACATACCCATGCGAGATGCTGGCCAGGTTCGATTGTAAGATTTGGCAATAACAAATCGAGCATGCTTGTGATAGCTATTTATTGCCTTTGTTCACCGGTGACAATTGTTTCCACCATTCGTGAAAGATGCACATATGAAGACAAGAGGTCTGAAGACGGTCTGCAACTCCACAGAGGGTGAGACTGTCAGCTGTAGCTATTAGTATCTTGAACTCCTCTCTCATATCGGCTTGTGTTGCAGATTTCACAGGATGTGGCATCAGTCTCATGTTGTAGGAAATGAAAGACTGACAGGGAAGGAAGCTAATTTCGAAATAGATGTCGTTAGTAGAGAGTGATAGTTCTAAGCGTATGGATTAAGAATGGTCTGGAGGCTCTGAGAAAAATATTTCATCCTCTATTTTTAGGTAAATTGTAGCCCTAGCTCAGTCATGCAGTCAGCTAGGCCAGGTATTTCAAGCTAGTGAAGAAACACTAATGTTGGTATGTAGTTTGTTTGTCTCCCCTTCACTACTTTTCTTCATCATGTGTAGGTGCAGGGTTAGCAGGCCTTGGACGACTGACTCCTGCATGGCCTTTCTTTCCGATGATACCTGTGCCTCTGAAGGCAATTAAAACCACCGATAGGGCAGCGACTCCAAGACCAAAGTTCCACCACTCGGCAGCCCTGAGGCCTCCTAATGTTGCTTCATCCCACTCCAACATTTCTCCAGCATCTTCAACACTGACCCCACGCTCTCTGGCCATCACTGCTGTCTGAATGGCTGTTGCCACTGCGAGCCCCATGGCACGTCCAACCTGGCCCATGGCATTCACTAGAGCGCCGCCGATAGCCTGATCAGCTTGTGGCAGCGAGTGACTTGTGAATAAGACGAGACACGGAAACGTTGTATCTGTTCCAAACACGGACAAAACCATGGCAGGAAATGACCATGCCCAATATGTCGTCTTAGGTGGGATGGGAACAGCGAAAAGAAGCGGCGAGACGGCCACACAGAGGTTTCCAATGGCCAGTAAGAGGTAGGTGGGGATACGGGCCAACAGCTGAGAAACGATCGCGACGGTGACGACGCCCATAATACCCGTTGGAAGGAAGCGCAATGTTGTCTGTAGCGCGGAATGCCCCTGGAAATCCTGATAGAAATATGTCGCATAAACCAAAAAGCCGTTGAAGCTGCTGAAGAAGAGCGCCATGATCGCCATGGCAGCACTGAACTTTGTGTTCCGGAAGATAGAGACCTTCATGATGGGGGCAAGCTTGCCTGTCTTCTCGAGGTAGTGTTGCCAGGCAGCGAAGAGAGCAACGAGGATGAGCGACACGACGATCAGAATGGGCACCCAGGGAGTCCTCCATTCCACAATGTTTCCTTCAGTGAGTGCAAACAAGAGGGCCAACAGACCTCCTGTGATCAAGACAGCGCCGAGCCAATCCACAGAAGGCCTCGGCAAGCCATCAGGTCTTGTTACTGCACTGGGAGGGGACGGAGGGATGGTGAACAGGGCAGCCACACAAATCACAAATGCCACCAGGGCAATAACGATGAAAACCCATTTCCATGACACGTATTCAGCAATGATTCCGCCTAGAACGTTTCCAATCACTGCACCCAGCGGAGCACCGGCGGCTGGAGAGGTATTCATCTGGTTAGTACTCACTCTAGGAAAGACAATAATGAGAGGAGACATGATGTGACCATACCATAACAACTAATGGCATAGTTTTTGGCCTTGCTCGGCGGGAATGTGCTCCCCAATATGCCAATAGCAGTTGGGACGTTTGCCGCAGCCCCCTAAGTCATGTAAGAAGTTGCTTCTCGAAGTGAATCAATCCGATAAGAGCTGTGACTCAAACCTACCAAGCCCTGCAAACCACGAAACAGATCGAATGCAATTTCGTTTTTTAAAAATGGATTGACAAGAGTTGTAACGGCAAACCACGCAGAACCTAAAATAAAGATCTTGCGCTTCCCGTAAATGTCTGCCAGTCTGCCCCAGAAAAGCAGCAGGCAGCCAAATGTAAGGGAGTAGGCCGACAAGATCCATTGCAGACGGGCTTCTGGAATACCCAACTCTTCTCCTATCGTCGGGAGGATGATGACCACAGCCTGACCCGACATGCTCTGTTGTGCTCTAGTTAGTCACTGACATCATGTTTTATTCCAAAAGGGCGAAGCTGGGCAGGCAAGTCTGCGCCAGGTCACTCTTACATTGAGAAAGCTTGCGCCAGTTAGAGTGGCCACAAGGGCAACACATCGCGCTTTCGAGAAGGGGAGTTTTGGCGTCAGGTCCTGGTCCATCACCGTCTCTTGAACTGCCACGGCAACATCGCTTACCTCCGGCTCCTCCGAAGTCGGCTGCTGCGATGACCCGCCTTTCTCACCGTCATCATGGCTCAGCGAAGCGGCCGGGGGAAGACCATCATTTGCTGGCGACATGGCCACGAAGAATCCTCAATGCCGTTAATGGCGTATGTTGCCTGTTGAAGTCTTCGTGACAGGAATGGAGAGAAGTGCCTGGTCTCGACTGGCCTCGACGGACAGAGTCGAGGCTGGCGGGCTGCCTGTGGTTTTGCTGATGACGTGGTTGAGTTTGGGCGTGGTGATGGTGACGACAATATAAAAAATGGAACAGAAGGTACCTTAGGTAAACGATATCCTCAGGCTCCACTGTAGTCTTTAGCTTGTCCGCCCGGTCTCGGGATAGCGCGCCCCATTGCGGTTCGGGGCTAACGGGGATGACATTCTACATTCTGGGAACTGGGGGCGGAAGACGCCATGGTCGGGTGTGGTGTTCGGGAGTTTACGCTAGATGATGCAATACGATGCCAAGGGGACTGGAGCTTCGAGACTCTGCGGCTGTGACTGTGTGGGTGGGAGTGGGAGATAAAGTGTGGAGTTTGTTGAAGAGTCCGAGGTTCAGTTCAACAGTTCAAGACAATGATGTTTGCCAATTCCCTCTGGAAATCCGACTTTTCGACTCCTTCTCGACGGGAATCGATGGTGTGTGGGCAGCAACATCGGCTTCGGAACGCCATCACGCCGCCGATTCGGTTGATGGAGCCTGTGGAAAACGCCATTCTGCGGTCCGCCACCCTCGAGAAACCGCCAAGAGCCGGCGCCGAAGAAGCGAAAGTCCATGATGGGCCCGAAAAGCAGGGGTCAAGTACGGAGATCCATACTTTGGACTTGTATGGAGTAATTGCTGAGTACGGAGTTCGGTTCCACAAGAGTTATATGATATCTGATACCTGTACAGCATCATCCATCGACTGCCAGCTAAAGGCGTCACAACTTGCGAAAGAGCAAAATGAGTCCAATAAAGAACAATGCACACAAATGAGGATGATCACAACATACTTTTTCGATCCTTTTCTCATTCCTTCATCACCCACTTCTTCCATACATCTGCTTGTTGTTGAAACTTGAAGGTCTCTTGGGAAATAAGTATACCAATATGAACTCTTGTCTCAAACCGTAAACTCTCATCCCGAGTCAAGTCAATTTGTCAGTGACAAGTGGTCTCTTTAAACGTTGTTGAAAGCCCGTAATGCCGATATTCCACTGTCTCTTCCAATTGGGTATCCAGCTGCCGGGCGCTTCGCAGTATTGGTCCAAGATTATCAATGCCCGGAACCAGAGCTCCGACCCCAACCCCAGTATCATTGAAGTTTAATTTATGACTTCCTGTAGCATACGCTCCACGAACAAAACAACAAGATAGAGCTTGGATTGCAATATTGCTGCTGCATTTGAGCACTGGGATGGCCTATCATAGTCACTTTCCAAAATCCGGGTGAAAGCCTGACTTCTAGGACCAACTACCGAGCATGGGTTTCTTGAACTCTCATATAAGCATACTACCGTGCCGTCTCTTAGCCTCGGACCCGGTTTCCCTTCCTTTTTCTCAACTCCAAACAACAAAACACGATCCTCATCAGTGACAAACGAAAGGCTCAAAGGAATCGCCAAATCACCACCCCAATGAGACTCCAGCCCCTTGCCCTAGCGGCAACGTGCTTGACCGCCCTCCTCCCAGATGTAGCCTCAGCGCACTACATCTTCCAGCAATTCTCCGCCAACGGCGTGGCCTACCCGCCATGGAAGTATATCCGGCGGAACACCAACCCGGCATGGCTGCAGAACGGCCCCGTGACCGATCTGTCATCGACAGACCTGCGCTGCAACGTTGGCGGGCAGGTCAGCAACGGCACTGAGACCATCACGCTGGCGGCAGGAAGCGAGTTCACCTTCACGCTGGACACGGCGGTGTACCATGCCGGGCCCATCTCGCTGTATATGTCCAAGGCGCCCGGCAAGGTAGAGGATTATGATGGCAGCGGGCCGTGGTTCAAGATTCATGACTGGGGCCCGAGCGGGAATAGTTGGCCTCTAAGGAGCAAGTGCCCTTTGGTAAGATATGTTCTAAAGACCTGTTACTGATGCTAGAGCCAGTCTCATATACATACAATATTCCCAAGTGCATCCCCGACGGCGAGTACCTGCTGCGTATCCAGAGCCTTGGGCTTCACAACCCCGGAGCTGCTCCCCAGGTATGCTTGGATTAATTCCTTTCTCGTATCTGTCTCTCTGCTAACTTGAGACCCAGTTTTACATCAGCTGTGCACAGGTCAATGTCATCAACGGCGGCAACGCTAACCCATCTCCAACCGCCTATATCCCAGGAGCATTCAAAACCACTGACCCTGGATACACAGTCAACGTGAGTCTTGAGAGGAAAAGCAAGACAACCAAGCTTTAGCTAAGCTAACCGTCATTGCTATGGCAGATCTACAACACCAATCTGGCTAATTATGTCGTTCCTGGCCCACGTCCGGTAAGTTTCCCGCTTCTCTTCCCAGCACCGAGCAATTACTAATGCACATCATACAGTTCACATGCTAGACGATTATACCAAGCTTTGTATTTAGAAAACAGGCTGTTAAAAGGGGGCTATCAGTAGTGCTAGTTCATGACTGCCAGCGATAGGAAGTAAATTGTACATATCAGCGGCCTCCCTATCATACAGTTGCCCCTGACTTGCTGAGCGCCCCGACTCTCTCGTCTCCATTAGCAATACCAGCGTACACTGCATTCCCTTGGATAGCTCCAATCGTTCTCAGCCCTGGAGTGGAGAGCAGACTATAACGGTTCTCAGAAACAAGCCGGCGCGTGGTAATGCGGTCGGGGTAGCTGCGCATAAGCATGCTGATAAAGCGGGTGTCATAGTGTAGACCCTCAATCTCTTCATGCCCACCTGTGCCTTGCGCCAAAGCCACACTACATCCTGCCCTCAATGGTTTTAGAATAGCTTGGAAGTTCAGTTCATGGAAATGTGTTCCTGAAAAGCGCTCGCGTGTATTGAGGACAATTTTCTGCGGTGTTGCACTCAAATAATTACGGGTGAGGTATTGCATCATGTCTCCTGGAGAGTGGGTAAGTTGCTGCCGTTGTGTCCTGCATTAATCGAGGCAACCATGGATACTAAGGATGACTGTGTGAACAGTGTCCACTGGGAGGATATACACCCAGCCATCGTCGTCCTCTTTCAGGCCTACAGCACATTCTTTCCAGTTGGCGACTTGTTTTGCCTCACTGGGTCGGCGAACGAAGAGCCTTTGTAACCCCTTAATGTAAGTCTACGCGTGGCTATCTAGAAAATAAATAGACGAACGCACCTCCAACATCCTGTGTTCCGATGACAAGCAATCCACAGTCGGTGTGAGAGTCAGCATCCCTTCCTTCCTCGCCTTTTCCGCCTGTTAAGTTTCTCAGGGAATATCTGACAGGGAATCAGCATGGGTAACACATCGAGAAAGACCTTAAAAAGGTCGTTTGACTATTGCACATACAGTAAGATTCGAGTGAGGTGCCAGCCATCGCAGGTCTAGCGAGTCAGTGACTCGGGGACATGCCAAGTCCCCAACTCAATAAGCTGAAGTGATTTTTCGCCCTTTATGGTCGGGCTGTTGACATAGCGCATGAAGAGCTCCTTCATTTGGCGATCAGGCCGAGGGCAGGGCTCATGGCATGGCCAGCCAGCCTGGACGCATAGGTCATTGAGGGGCAGGTCTTTGGTGATGGTGAAACCTCAGAATAATCGACAATTCCAGCCGTGATCTCCTCTCCAGAGGCGAACATAGCCTGAGTAACTCCGAGAATCGATACAGGCAGCTTTCTCATGGTGAGGCCGGGAGAAGAATCGGATTGCTTCAGCTTTTGTGATGTTCCAGAGTGCCTTGTGCTCAGTGTTCATGACAATCTGGATAATTCCATCATGACTCCAGGCATCCATAAGCTCCTTTCCTAGGGCTCGGTCGCTCAATGACCTCTGTGACACGACCCGGTAACACAAATATGTCGAGTCGCGCAACCTCAACCTTATAGCCTGGAGGCACTGTTTCACTGAGTTTGTCAGGATTTGTCAGAGGAGGCTTCCCAGGAATAAGCCGAAGGATGCTTTTGTTCAGTGGCCATTGCCATCCCGGCAAGATGAGCTGTAATGCTTATCCTCAATCTTCCTCCAAGGGCATTCGCCCGGGAGCAAAGGCAGAGTGAGGTAGAAGATGCATTGTACTCAAAAGAGGAGCAGCTTGATGCGGTCCAAGGCGAGATGTCAGAATGGAGAATTGTGTGTTGTTGAGGTGACTGTGTTGTGAGAAGTTGAGCATCCATTATATGGAGTACTTGACAATGGAAAGCCATCCAAGTCCCTTTCAAAGTGCTTTTCAGGCACGGCAAAACGGCTTTTGGTCTCGTGGACTGGTCATGCTGCTTGTCGCCGCTGAGCTCAGGATGGCTCGAGTAGGCAAATGGGGGAGGGATGACAACAATCTCATGGCCACTTCTTCCACAACAAATCCTTCAATAAAACGATATAGTATTATCCTCAGAGTCGTCTTGTCCAAGCATCTTCTGTGTGTGAGCACGTCATAGTTGACCTTTGTGAATTGCCTTCAGGGCTTTTGGATGGTGGTCAAACCGAAGGTCGAAAGGGCAATGGACTTCGATGAGATCTCCTGCCCACAGTGCTGTTCCACCCAGGATAGTATGATGCATGCGACTGCCCATCTCTGTAAGCTGTGCTGCTGGGTGTCCCGGTGCCAATATAGGATGTGAGAAGACTCGGCATCTCGGTGGTTGCAAGGGAGGTGGCTGCCGACAACGCCAGTGAGCTTGGTTTCGCCTCTGTCACTGTTGGGCTAGTAGTTGTCTCATTTGAAAGAACCGCAATAGTCGTCAGGCTAGATATCAGTGACCCTGTCAAAGATGCTAACAACGTAGTTAAGGTTGGGGTTTCGGTATGTTCATTGGCAGGGGCCGGGCTTTCAGGGCCGAGGTTGACAACCTGGATTGTCTTGGTCACCACAACAGCCTCAGTGACCTGCTGTGCGACTGAAGAAATTACGTCGGTTGAGTACGACAATATTACTGCCGGTAGCGTGTGCACAATGGTGACAAGCACATGCCCGGCAGTCGGGCTTGCTGGAGAAAAGGTAGATCCGACTTGAGTCCCGGAGCCAGACCCTGGATGAGCCTCAGAACCAGAGTTGGACCCCGAGCCAGCAGGCCCACTTGAACCCGAGCTTCCATCGATAGCCACGACTGAATATGTTGCTCGTGGAAGTAGTCCGCGGCCTCTGGATTCAATGCCATGGACTGGCCATGCATGAGAAATTGTTCCAAATAGAGACAAGGTAAGGATAGTGATTTTGGCCAACCTCATTTTCGGTTTGCCAGCTATAGATGAACGAGCAGTTGCAATGGGGACACGATCTAGTATATTTGAAGAGATGCATGGGATTGATTGATTGAAAGGGAAGAATTGGATCTGGTCATGAAGAAAATACTGAATCCCATTTGGTTAGAGCAATGGCTAAGTAAATATGTGTTTATGCCAGGAGAGTGGTGGGCGGTGGGAGAGAAGCATCCCGTCGTTGACTGGAAAAATTCGGTGGCAGGGGAATCTGCCACCCTCCCCAACCAGCCACCTCCATGGAAAAGATGGGGTATGGAATGTTGAAATTCTGTCTAAGACATCGACAATAAATTTGAATTTAGCCGCCTTCTACCTACTACCAGTTCTAGGCAGAGTATTGGCGGTGAAGCTCGAACGGGGGATGCAGAAAACCTTAAACACAGGCTGACGGTGAGCTGCAAAGCACGATTTAGAGCCCAGCTTTGACTCTTTTGTGAGCCCTGGTCTGGGCTCGCGCTCAGGAGATGCAGATCTGGATCTGCAGCTACATCTGCACGACACCGGTTGTGGGTCCTGCCACAGGTGGAGAGAGGTTGTCTTGGCATCGATGCAGTTTCCTTGGCAATCTTGGCATGCTGCCAAGGATGAGCAGTGGCGCTCAGCTGCCGAACAGCCGAATGAACCGCCAAGTCTGAGACGAGTGGGAGATTTGATAGGTACCTAGGTACTGATACTTCCAACGGTTTGCCGCTTAGTTGACAGACAACGGTTACGTAGTCAAAAAATGATATTAGGATTAGGGGCTTGTTATTGGCCAATATAGACTGTCATCCTTTTTGCTGCCTGAAAAGAAATAGTTAGTCCTTCGAAGGTGAACATGCAGGGTTGACCGGCGTTACGGTCTTTGGAATCCGGATGTTCTTTTTCCTGGTCAAATATAACCATCAAGCAGCACAGATTGCAATTTACCTAGGGACTCTACATCTTATGCCACTGTTGCTTTAAAAAACCCATGCTGTTCACCCTTGCTTGCACCGCGACCTATCTACCTTAAGAAGCACTATATTAGTATGATAAGAAGTTGTAAATATTTGTGTGTGTGTTCTGCAAGCTATAGGTTATTGTCCAGAAGTGGAAGCATAGTGTGCGCACTCTGCGTAACAGAATACCTATTTGACGTCTCTGTCGGTCAAAATTGGCTGTCGCAATTCAAGAGACACAAACAATTTAGCAGTGGTTGCAGCAGAGGTGAAATCGTATCAACCAGATTGCGCCGTCTTACCGGAGCATGTCTACCGTCATACACAGCAGGTTACCATAGTACACGGCCTACCAATAATATGTATCTTACTTCTATCCCGAAGGGCCCAGAACACCCAATTGAACAAGATACCTATATATCAACTGTTAAGAGTTGAATGAGCCGCGTTGAAGTACCCCAGCAGGTAGGTATCTGAGATCTCGGCTTACCAATGCTTCGTCTGCGGGAGTTGGGACAGCCCCTCCTTCAACACCCTGGAACCTTGACATAGAAGGGCCTACAATGTACTATAGGCGATATTGCATAAATCATACAGAGAAGATAGCTGTTTTGGTTGTGAAAACCAACGGGGAGTGCAGAAACCGACCTTGGCGCGACTCCATCATGCTTAGTGCTGTCACAGAGTGGGGAGGAATTAGGAAAACTTTGCACGGATCCAATCAGAACGCATGTGAAAAAAGGGAAATGTAACAAATGAATCAGCAAATAAATCCATGTCTGGCCATGTAAGTAACTGGAGATTTTAGTTGGATTAGTGCGCTGGTTGATTTAATTAAGATCCTTATGTCCTGTTATAAAAGCTAAACAGGTTCCCTTGATTTAACCGAGTGAGTAGTAAGAATTCTAATTCAGAACGTTATACTTTATATTACAGTTACGCCCAGGGTCTTTGACAACTTCGACATAATTCTCCAAAAATCCATTTATAGAACAGACAAAGTGAGCTGCACCGTTATCTTGTGGATACGGCTTTGTTTTTCTTTCTCGAAGAACCTACACTGCGGCGCGGGAACAGGTCTAGTTGTGCATTGTTCCGCCCAACTTGGCTACGCAACCCACAGCTCGGTACTCGGATCACTAGGTACCTACTTACCGACGACCAGCAGCTACCAATATCGTTGTTGCTGGCCCTGCTCGACTCACACTCACACGCTCTCGTTGTTTGTTCTCGACAGCTTGTGACTTGCAAAAGCGCAGAAGCTGGTGCTCAGGCTGGTGTTGGGTCTCGCACAGAAAGGATCCAGGATAAAGTCCTAGCATTTTTGCCCGTCTCAAGACGATCTGGCTGGGAAGGGAGCATATTCACACGCAGCTCAATTGCTTGCAAGATCGGGCTGAAACCTGGAAGTCAGAGTAGGATGAAAGGGCCACCTGCACAGCGCAATGACGCAAGTCCTTCAGCCGAAGAACGGGCTGCGTCTGTGACAACTGGGACAACAAGGGATTTGCCTACTGCCAATGTCTCCTCTGCGAACATCACCGGGAAGCATGAAACCAAGGCCAATCACGAAGCGACTCTCACTGTGGCCTCTGAGAAGCAGCTGCAGCAAACACCTTCACCAGCCTGTCCAGAGCCTGGATCCAGGGATGTAGCGAACAATTCGCCAAAAATAACAGCCGGAGAAGGCCCTGCATCTGTGGATGGGAACGGCAGCATACAGGCCCAAACGACAGGACTTGGAACAGCAACAAGCCAGGCAGAGAGTCCTTCTTCGCAGCACCCGGCAACTGGAGCTCCCGAACACATGACACAAATAAATGACAACCCAAATGGCACGCGATCCCCCTCGGCAGCTCCTCCAACTCACCAACCCCGGCTGCGCTGGACCGACCCGATGACGGTGCATGATCATCCAGACTGGAGCCGGAGCCAGTCGGCAAAATCGCAGGCTTCGCAGCAGGAGGTGCAGGAGAGCACTCGGCGAATGGAAGCGCCTGAAGCCGCCCAAACGGGGATACGAACAGGCCAGTCCCCACCGCTGCGACAAAGCCGGGAGCCTGCTGGTGCCGCTGGCGCACAACATCAGCAGGGGCAACCGCCCTGGCCCTCGCCTGAGCCGACGCTGCAGCGCGATCAACTGGAACAACCGCAACTGCACGCGCAACGCTCATTGCTGTCCGCGCCGACGCCAACGTCAGCATCGACTCCGTTCCCGCCGCCGGCATCCGGCCCTGCGGCATCCCAACCCCACTCATCGACTCTGTCAGTAGGCTCAGCAAGGTCGCAGACACCCTTGCAGTCCCAGACACCAGTGACGCCCAGCGCGCAGACCCTTCCGGCTGCACACACGCATCTCGGCCCAGTTTCATCTCATCCCGGGCCTCATCAGCAACATCCACAACAACACCCACCGCCGCCAGCATACCAGACTAATTATCCACAGCCTGTTGCCGCTCCTCCTTCTTCGGCCCCGCAAAGTTATCCACCAGCTTATCCTCAGTCGCATCCTTATCCTCCACAGCATCCTCACTTGTCAACCACGCCATCTGCGCCCGCGCTGTCAGCGATTAATCAACATCATCAACCGCCACAACAACCATATCATGATCAACACCCACCTGCCTCCCAGCCGCATCCCCCTCCGCCGCCGAGCAACCTTCCTCGAGGTCCCATTACCAAGCCCATCATCATGGACCCACCTAGCGTCCGGAAGGCCCAGCAGGCTCAACAAGCCCAGGCCGAACAGAGCCCGCAGCCCCAGCCGGTTGGCTTCCCATCGCCGAGTCTGGACCACGCCCGTATCAACCCCAAGTTCATTGACGACTGCACCCGTCTTACCTATGCCGTTCAGCAAAGCTTGCCTGAGGCAGTTCGTCGGATAGTGCGCGACCATTGGGAAAAGTGTTTGATCGGTTCTGACTTTCATCAAGCCTTTATTGTAAGTGAGAACGCCCGTCAGCTTAGCTCATCACGTTTCGCAGGACCCTTCTCTCCCCTCTTTTGTGCACGTTTTGTCCAGAGTTGTACGATATTTCGCCAATGTTTTAAAATCAGTCTTCTTTTTGTTTAATCCCATTTCTTTCCGGCTCATTTTTGTCGCACCCAGCTTGAAGGGTGGAGTGAGGACGCCGGAGGTCACACATTACTCTTCTTCCCCAATACGCAGCGTGACCTCACAAGGCCGAGGGCGCTTTTACTCCACTTGTTTTTGATCTTTCTCATACACGACTTTATAATCTCTCATAGCAATCTCTTGCTCTCTCACCAAATGCCCCCTGAACTGTGAACCATTCTTGGAGTTGAGAAGTCTCAAGCTACCATCGCCTTTCTGTATCTTACTTGAGAGCAGCGCTCACGACTTGTTCCCATTACGATCTCACAAGAGTGTTAACTTGTCAAATGCCTTCTGTTGGAAGGAGCTCATTGTCTCTCATTGCTTCTTCCGACGAGGATGCTACATGAGAGGCGTTCTTCGTGGGACGATAGCGCAGCCTATTGGCCGTTCTATGCTCTTGGGACTACCATCTTGCTCTATGTTATTTTGCACATCGGCAGCACTCATTAGGGCGCATTGTCATTGTGACTTCAACTTGCCACATCTTTTACTTTGAACGCGTTTGCTCCCTTTGCACCTTATTTTTTTTTTTCTTTTCCCTTTCCTGCAACCTAGCAAAACCCACAAACACAAAATGGCTCCAAACCACAGGGCTTCTCCCTGTTTCCCGAAAATTCCTCCATGTCTGCCACCCTCACCATGGCTAACTCACGATGCAAGCTTAATGCTTCTGTTCACCATGCCACACCCAGCATCGCTCAGCGCGCAGTTCGGGACTTTGGCCGTAAGCTGGTTTCAGAGGCCAAACACGAACTACTTGGCCACTTCACTGCCAACGATTTCGATGATGTCGCCGACCTCATCATCAGCAAGGCTAGCAATCGATTCCTCGACAAATGCCTGGAGAAACGGCTGCTTACCATTGAAGCTAAACCACTCATCAATGCCTTAGCCAAAGCAGAACGCCTGGGCTACGACTCGTCAGATATCATCCAGGATGACCAACACGAGCGCGTCATCCGCAAAGAGGCCTATCCCGGAGCCTCAACCAATCCGGCTCCTTACCCGGCACAACCAAGCCAGGCAATGCCATATCCAGCTGTAGGACAGCGAATGCAATGCCTGAAGTGCTTCCGCACCTTCATCTACAGCTCTGCTTACGACTACGTGAGTACCTCTTGTCGCCTAGACACCTAATAGGTAGTTTCTTACCCATGCTAATCCTCGTCCAGCATATGAGATATAACGTTTGCAGTCAAATTCCACCGACCGCTAATGGCTTTGAGTACTCTTGTCCCCACTGCGGCCAAGGTTTCACCAATGTGGTTGACCTCCAATTTGTAAGTTTCCCAATTGGCTTCCTAATCTTCTTCCGTCATCAGTTAACACAATTCTAGCACGGTAATAACCGGGCCTGCGGCGTTGATCAGGCTCCAACAGAGGTTCGTCGCGGACCAGGCCGCCCCCCAAAGTCGGCCGAGCCCACACTCCAGTCTAGTTCGACTGGTGTCCTATCTTTCCAAGCACCTGTCGCGAATGGTCAGGCAGCAACTCCCTCCCATACTGCCGTTGCCAAGCGTGCTGCTGCCGCAACACCAAACTCTCCAACCAATCCATATGCCCACTTAACGGAAGAGCAACTGCGTGCCATGAATGAAGAACTCCGACGTGCAGAGGAACAGTTTGCCCCTAGGTTTGCCGAGGCAGAGAAGATTCCGGACGAAAAGGCTCGCAAGGCGAAGATCGAGGGCCTCCGGAACAGCTTTGGCACAAAACAGTCCATTATCCGAAAGAAGTACGGCGTACGGTTACGCGAGCGCCGTACCAAGGCCGAGATCATAGCCGAGCGTGAACGCATAGGCCTCTTGAAGCAGGAGAAGGAGAGGAACAAAGCCCAAATTGCAAGCCCGACACCTAGTATCGTCGGGGCTAGCAGCCAGTCCGCTGTGAACACCGCGCGCGCAGCGGCAGCCGTCTGGGAGGAACACGAAGCCAAACGCCGCCGCCTCGACGGCGTAGGCGGCTATCAAACTCCCTACAAGCCCATCCCTCCCGTAGCAAACGACAACACGCCAACCGCGCGCAAGACCCTCACCATCGCAGAGATAGGCGGCAGCTTATCAGGAGCAGCCGCCACGGTCGCCACCCGCGACCCGACAGTGCCTGAACCTGCTTCCCACCCGCCCTCAACACGCATCTACGAGCAAGAAAGCGCACGGGTCGAGGTCCACGAACCTGCCGCTTCAGCACCAAGCAAACAAGACAGCTTCAAGCCCGAGCCGCCCTTCTCCACATCCGACACGCCCTCAGGCGACGAGGATGGGGAAGACGTAACCGAAGTAGTCGCCGCCACAGGCGACAAGCGCAACGGCAACCAAAACGGCAACAGCGTGCTACCTCACCACCAGCAAAGCCGGGCCCCCAGCAAGAGCGTGACTGGGACACAACACGACCTCCGGAACCAAGACGGTGACATCTCTATGGGTGAAGCCGTTCGGGACACATCAGCCGTCGCCGCAGCAGCCGAACCCAGCGAGTCTGCGACCGACGGGGGCGATGAGTCGTCGGATGACGACGACGACGAAGACATCCCGGCCACGTTGCCCGCAAAGAAACCAGTGGTTGGAACTAGTGCGGGAATGCTGCAAAAGTGAAGCTGGATGGAATGGATTCAAGACAGAAAAAAGAGAAGTCCGTTTGCTCATTGGTCCCCTTTTCCCCACTTCCCGTTCCATTTCCGTTGCATCATGGTAGAGTGGTCAAGGTTAAAAGGGCGTTTTCTCATCATAAGAATGGGCTAGCTGGGTGATTTAGAGCATATACAGATGTAGACTACCTAAGTTATACGCTTTTCCTTTTACCATCCACTATATTTTTTCGTGCTCTTCCTACTCTCTGGTGGCATTTTATCAATTTTGTACAACCACAATCAGAAAACGATGGCGTGGAATGGCGGTCACTCAAATGCATCTCTTCTGCTCATTAGAAGCATACACGAGAGAGGGGGGAAAATAGGTCTAAACGAGATGGCAGTCCAGATGTAACAGGCACAAATCAAAGCGAATTACAGCAACGGCGCATGAAATATTCCTGTTAAATTTGTGTACACATCCACTGCGAAAGGCAGGGGGCAACCGCCAAAGTCCATACATATATATCCATACAATCCATACACTCATCCATACACTCATCCTTTTTCGCCTGATGCCCAGTAACTCACAAACGCGCTAACCGTCTCGCCAATACCCTGACATAAATGATCAAACAGCGACATGAAAAGCCCGAACAAAAAGATAAACAGGCCAGGATGATCTAACTCCCTTGGTAATCAGACACGAAAAAAAAAAAAACCTGTCACAGCTTCATACGCCACACTCCTAGCTCGTAACTCTCCGAATCCAAAGTGTGGGGGTCTCCACGCCCTCCCGCTCCAGTCTTCTGACGGCCCGATGCAACTTCATTCCCAGCTCGTGCTCCTCTCTCTTGACCTTGTCCAGCTCATCCTTTAGTGCCTCAACCTTTTTCTTCTCCTCTTCGCGTCGCCGAATTGTCTCAGCTGAGCTAAGTAGTGTGTCGACAGGCATCAGCTCGGTCATTTGCTTGATAGAGCGTTCGATGTTGATGCGACGATTGGCCAGGGCGCTGAGCTGGGCGTGGAGGAGGGCAATGCGGTCTTCGGCAGTCTGTTCAGGAGGAGCGGGAGGCAGGGACTTGTTGACGTCCCCCGAGGCGCGAGATGATGGACGCTCAACAGCTTGGGCACGGACAATCGCAGGGTTGGTGACCTTTGTGGCTGTAGTCATAGGTTGGGGAGGAGGAGAGGTTGAAGTGGCACGCTCGGCAAAAGCGGGGGATGTGAATTGGTCATGAATTGGAGTAGTGGTAGGACTATGGTTGTCCATGGACGGCCGGCCGCTCCGAGCCATTTGTTGAGGTTGAGTAGTTCCGGCAGGAAGTGATGGGACAGGAGGCTGATCTCCGTCACCGAAGCCTTCTGCGCCGTTGGACGTTGTGCCGGCAATGCTCGTCGCGTCGTAGCTTGTTGCGTAAGTGCTGATGCTAAAGCGAGAAGGTGGTTGCACCCACGGTTCTTCACTCGCCGTCAATAGCTGCGGAGTTTCCGTGATAACTGCCTGTTGGGGCTGGATGATGTCGTCCTGAGAATAGACTGACGAGACTGACAGCTGGTGATGATGCTGGTTGAAGGTTGTCTTAACTGGAGATGGTTCCCTGCGGAGTTTGCTCAGTGTCCCGGGCTGTTCAGGCTTCCCATACGTTGGACTTGGGACTGCATCGGCACTGGGAAGGCCACCATCGCGTGCGAGTTCTCTGGCAGCCACTGCAGGCGCGTCGTTGGTCACAGGATTGCTGGATAAAGGTGGGCTCGGGTAGCGGGCGCTCGGAGGTTGAGTGACAGTGATGACAGAGGATCCCTTGTCCTTATGGGAGGAGGGCAGAATTCGCCTAAGGGCATCCCGCGGGGTAGCCCTTGTCGCCGTTTCAGATCCATGGGGGCTGATGGGTGGGGTTTGGCCTCCCAAAAGTCTCATAGTTCTTTTGCTGCTCTTCTCAGGAATCTTGAGGGGCCCAACATCTGGGTTGTCGTACACAGGGTCCACGATCGCGGTGCGGCCGCTTGGGCCACGCCAGGCCGGACGGGATGACGTTAAGGCGGCGGCGTCGGCAGGGTCTGTGCTGCCCTCCTTCACATGAGCTGCCTTTTTCGCAAATTTTCGCACGCGGTCGCCAAACGATTGCGTGGTCTTCGCACTGTCTTGCTGAGATAACGAATGTGCGGTGATGCCGAGACCGTGGGCAAATTCGGCCGCAGTCGCTTGCGACGGACGGCCACGGGCGCTCGAGGTGAGCTCGCCGGTGGGTGGGTCCCAACGG
>JAAFKN010000138.1:0-19965 GCA_011800035.1 Thermochaetoides dissita | reverse complement strand
AACCCCCTCTGTCCAGGCCAACCCTTCGACATAGTCAAAGTCCGCCTCCAAACGAGCTCAACCTACCCCTCAGCGCTCTCCGCAGCCGCCTCCATCTACAAACACGAAGGCCCTCTTGCCTTCTACAAGGGCACTCTAACCCCCCTCCTGGGCATCGGTGCCTGCGTCTCCGTCCAATTCGGCGCATTCCACGCCGCGCGCCGCTGGCTCGAGCAGCGCAGGGAAGCCAACGGCCAGACCAAGCAGCTCGGCTACGGCGAGTACTACGTTGCCGGCGCGTTCGCGGGCATCGCTAACACCGTGCTGTCGTCGCCGATCGAGCACGTGCGTATCCGGCTGCAGACACAGCCTCATGGGGAGAAGAGGCTTTACAACGGGCCGTGGGACTGCATGAGGAAGTTGGTTGCGCAGGGTGGTGTTGGGAACGGATTGTACCGTGGTACGGCCGTGACATTGTTGCGCGAGGCGCAGGCGTATGGTGTGTGGTTTTTGGTGTTCGAGTATTTGATGAATGCGGACGCGGCGCGGAATGGGGTTGATCGGAAGGATATTGCGAGCTATAAGGTTGCGTTGTATGGTGGGTTGGCGGGTGAGGCGCTGTGGTTGGCGAGCTATCCGTTTGATGTGATCAAGAGCAGGATGCAGACGGATGGGTTTGGGCAGGGCAAGCAGTTTGTGAATATGAGGGATTGCTTCAGGCAGACGTGGAGGGAGGCTGGGTGGCGAGGGTTCTGGAAGGGCATTGGGCCTACGCTGGCTAGGGCGATGCCCGTGAGTGCAGGGACGTTTGCGGTCGTGGAGATGACGATGAGGGCGATTAACTGAGAGGGGGATAAGAGGGAAGACGAGTGGTTGTTAGACCGAATGACAAGCATGAGCGATGAATCAAACCCCTTGAAAAAGGGTGAGGAGTAGATAGAGACGGCAGCGCTGCAGAGACCACTCAACGGAATGGGAGAGGGATAGGATTGTCAACAGCCCAAAGTCCCGATAATATATCCAGATTTCGTACATAACCCCATGCTCAATCCTCATTCCGCATTCTCAACCCTCCGCTGCAAAATCTGCCGTGCATTCGCCGGGCTCAAGATCTCCAGCCCCATCTCCTCTAGCACTTTCTTCGCCTCTGCATTATCCGTAAACACCCTATCTGTGGCTGCCTTTAAGGTCAACCCTCCTTCCTGGCCCTCGGGCAGCTCCACTGGCAGAGTAAGCAACTGCAATGCCTCGCCCAGCGCGGCCAACGAGCCTGAGCCTACATCGGGAAGGTATCGGTCGACGAGCGAGACAATGGCGTTGATGTCGCGGGCGAATTGGGCTGCGCCGGCGGAGGTAAACCGCGCGCTCATAAGGACGTCAGTCCACAGCATGGAGTTAAGACGGTCCAAAGCCGAGCGCCAGATGCGCCGGAGGGGGGCAATACCCAGAGTGCGGTGAAGGAAGGCTAGGTCGCGTTGGAGGATCTGAAGCAAGTTAGTAACTATGTCGTATATGGTGAGAGAGGGGAGGGGGAATGATAAAGCTTACCCTCAAGGGCTCATCCAGCTCAGGAGTGATGGCTAGGTCGGCTGTCAGGGGTTAGCTACTGTTACCTACAACACCACATGTAAGGGGAACTCACTATCATCAGCAACGGTTCTCCAATTAGGCCGATGTAGATACGCCTTGAAAGCCTTTTTGTGCGAATCAACCAGCGCATCCGCCAAAAACTCCTCAGCCCTCTTCCTCCTCTGGCTGTACGCCGCAATAGTCTCGTCAAACAACACGCCCTCCTCATCATTCGACCCGACCGCGGCCGACGTGCGGTCTTTGATTTGGTCGTAACTGATGCCCACTCCTAAGCTCTCCCTCTTCTTACGATCAGCCTCTGAAGACGAGTTGTTCTTCGAGACAGCCTTGGCCCTATCCTGCAGCTCCTGCCACAAAGCAACAAAAAAATCGTTGTTACTCCACTCCCTGAGCGTGTTGACGATGTGATCTGCGCTTCCATAAACCTTGCACAGTGCCTCGAGCGCGCCAGTCCCCTCCAACGCAGCGAGTTGTTCCTTGGACACACCAAACGCGCGTCCAACGGTCGAAGTTAAGCTCAAATACGCCTCTAGCGACCCACGAAGTGCGTCGTGGTACTCATCGAGGATGGTCAGCTGGATATCGATTAAGAAGCGCAGCTTATGCCCAAACTTGCGCACGCGGCAGTACTGCTGGGTGATAGACCTTAGCAAGTCTGTCACGCGCACGGCACCAAACGTGGGCTTCGTCTTGCCTGGGCCAGCAAAGTCGTAGTCGATTTGACGGCAATCCTGGGTGGCCATGATCCCGTGGTAGCGGTCCAAGGCATACTTCTTTTCGGCCTCAAGCCAGGTCCGGAAGTGTGTGGCGAGGACCTCGGCGGTTAGGCCTCCCCATTCTTCGGAGTCTAGACCGCCATCGTAGGCATAGGAGGAGCGTAGCCGGTCGTCGAAGGTCATGAGTTGGGAGAGTAGGCTGCTTAGGAAGGCGGTGTCGCCTTGAGTCTGCTCCAGCGTGCGAGTGACTTTCTCGCGAATAACGGGCAGCAGAGAGGAGATGAAGGCGCAGACTGGGTCCATGTAAACCATCTTGCGAGCGGCTGGCGTGTCGGTGAACTTGGCTGCCAGCAAAGGGGAGAAGTTATCCCTGAAGAAGTCCTCCCACTTCTCAAGCAGATTCAACACCCAGGGGAAGCAGTGCTGCCCAATGACTTGCGGGGCGCTGGTCGGCTTGTCGCTGAGGAAGTGGAAGCGGAATTCCTTGATAAATATGGAAGTCATAACATCCATTGCCAGCAGTGTTACCACTTCTGACTTGGGCGTGCTGGCAGCATGGAGTATCTCGGGAAGCTGGAGGTCGAGCAGCTTCTCAAAGCACTGCAGCCATTCCTCGTCGACCTCGCTCTCCGGCGACACTTGAGCCGGCCACTTCCTCTTCTCCAACACACCCTCCAGCTCAGCCCTCATAATGCCCTTCATCTCCTCCCACAACCTGTCCACAACGGTCTCGACATGGCTCACCAAGAAGACAGCCGCCCCATCCGCCTCCTCCTGCAGCTCCTTTAGCCTCAGCGCAAGGTCCTTCAACCGGCCATATGGCTCCAGAGCTTTCCTCGGATCCCCAGGCAGACATTTCCTGGCCTCCTCTTTTAAACTCTCCACATCCTGCAGCAACACCAGATACTTGTACGCCAGCTCAACACTCTCCAGCTGCTTCAGGGGCTTTTCCAGCCTGCGAACTACCGCATCGGGCGCATCAGATGCCGAGACAATTCTCAGACGCACATCGATGCCCTTCTGCAGCTTGTCAAACTCGGCGATCTGGGCAGCGAGCGCAGCAGACCGGTCGGCAGCCACACGCCGGGCTTCATCCAGGGCGCGGGTGGCGTCGTCAAGCTGGGATTGCAGCTGGCTGCGCTGGAACTCGACAGCGCTGAGGAGGGTATCGAGGTGTGCCAAATCGGCTGTAGTTTGTAGCTTGTCGTCGAGGAAGTCCTCGACGCGGGTGTCGGTTTCCATCATGGCTGCGGGGGATGTCAAGAAGGGCGAGCTGGAGGAGGGTCCAGCTCGAAATGGAAGCTCTGGTGATGGTGTCGTGTTAGTTGTTAAGTTACCGTAATGCCAAGCGTATCACTATGGGCCAAGCCAGGGGCAGCCCGAAAATTACCATTTTGCCCCTCCAAGGCCGGTGGATCCCTGTGCCCGATGAGCCCCACCATTGGCACCATAGGTTGGCGTCGGGTCGGCTCTCGCGCTTTCGTCCGTTTTCAACTTAAAAAAGAGACGGCTTTCTCCCCCTCCATCCCATTTCACACACTTCCCCATCCCGACGCTCCCACAGGGCTCCTGCATGTTCCATCCCGCGCTGCCTCCTCCCACCGCAGGAGGCACACTCTACTCTTGCTTGTCCACGTCGGCCTCGGGCGTTGAACCGTCGTCATCGACATCGTCAATGGCGCCGCCATGAGGTCGCTTCTGCCCCGTCTCGGGTCTTTTGCCCGTGTTCCTATTACTTACTCAAGAACCCCTCTCACATGCCGCCGCCTCTTCCACTACTCGGCCCCTGCCCTCCAAGACAACAAGCCGTTCTCGGACTGGTCCTCCATCACCGGCTCATCTTCCTCTTCCTCATCGTCTGCCTCTGATTCCAGTTCCAGCACCAGCAATGAAGAGAAAAAGATCACCACGACCACGACCACGACCACGAAGCGGCGCACCCCGCCCTTGAAAAACTCTCTGCACCGCGTCGCCATCGTCGCCCAAAAGGGTGTCCCGACCAAGCCGCCCTCCCCAACCGCTGCCGAACCCTCCCGCGGCCGCGACGGCACCAACACCATCAGCGCTATCTGCATGGCCGAGTCCTTCGACATGGACGCCGTCGTCGACATCCTCAAGAACCACGGCTTCGATCTGGACCCGGATAACACGGGTTTCGAGCTGCACGAGGTGGTGCACGCGCGCGGTTTCAACAATGGAGACATTTTTGTGTTTCCCTCCGGCACAGTCGTGACCTGGGGCTTGCCGCATGATGTGATTGATACTCTGGCGGCAAAGCATTTGTTGCCTGCGGCGCAGACGCCGTATCACGCCGAGGACAAGGAGATCGAAGATCTGGACTTCCTCGTCGACCCGGAGCAGGAGGAATCCAGCGTCAGCGGGTCCGTCGTCGTGCTCGGCACCCGCCGCGAAGTGAAGACCGGCGATAAGCTGGATACAACCCTCGCCAAAATCGCTTTCTCCTCCGGCCTGGCCCGTTCCACCAAGCTTGCCGTTCTCGAGTCCTCCTTAACTCGGTATCTCGAAAGCACGCGACACATCCCTGACCGCCTGTCTCAAGGCCTCAAAGCCCCCTTATCGCGAGAACTTATCCTCCAAAAAGCCGGCGAACTCCTCAACCTGCGCAGCCAGCTCAACCACTACCACGACCTGACCGACGCGCTGCCCGACATCTTCTGGGACAGCGAAGAGAAGCTCGAGACATACTACGCCAAAATCGGGAAAGCCCTCGACGTTGGCGTGCGTATCAAGACGCTCAATGACAAGATGACGTACGCGCAGGAGGTGGTCAACGTCGCGCAGGGAGTGCTGGACATCAGCGAGAAGATGACCAGCGAGGCGCACAGCACTAGGCTCGAGTGGATTATTATTGGGCTGATTGCGATCGAGGTCGTGTTTGAGCTGCGCAGGGTGTATATGGAGATGGATGATGTCTTTCAGGAGGAGTTGTTGACAGAGTTGAGGGGGTTGAGGGAGGAGATTAAGCAGCTTACCGCGGCTGCTTCAACAAAGAAATAACTTGGATGCCCAGGCCGTGTGGTCTGGACGTGACGGGGACGTACTTAGCTAGATTTAGCCAGACTTGGGAGAAAAGCCGGTTCGGCAGTTATGATATGATACCCAGCTTATCTACAAAAGGATGGACCCGGCAATATCGGAATAGACTCTCTACTCTGCCTATGGATAGATGGTGACTGGGATATGAGATGTAGACCTTTGGTATGTTAGACTATTGTGTTTGTTCTATGCTCCTTAGGTAAAACTTTATTACCTGCCCGCTGGAGCTAATCCGGATAGAGGTAATAGGAATATAAATTGAAGAGAGTCCAGGTCCAGAAACAAGTTCCGAGTGTAAAGGGCGATAATGATAAGACAACGATCGAAGTAAACACAGAAAGTCAGATCCCAACCTCATCCCATATCGCTTAGCTTCGTCGACTTACTAAAACATGCTGGACGCCCCTCCTGAGAAACTAGGTAATGCTCAACAACGCCATTCCATTATGGAAGTTACTAAAGCGAACAGGTACCTGGGTAACCTAACCTCACTTCAAAACCAAGTACAAACAAAACCAAACCAGTTCCTCAACCAGCCAACCAACCCGTTCAGCCCACCCGTCCATCCGATCCCCAACCTAGATAGGCCCTTCTCTCCCCCGTCAACACTGAAAAGAAACAGGGAACTCTCCGAACTTTCCTCCCTTACTGAAAACAGGTCTAACTATCTTCGAACCCTTTTCCAGATTCAAGCTCCCTTCGGTGTTTTTGCCTCTCTAAATCTCCCGTCCGTTTCGACAAGGTCTCTGTCTAGGTAGGTGCCTCGCTCAAGCCGTCCTACATCCGCGCCCTTTCCACACCGACGACGTCACCATTAACCAACGAACCGACTAGTTTTACAAACCAAGCTCTTTTTTTACTTTTTTTTTTAATTTTTTTTTCTTTTTTGAAGAAGTCAAACCACACCTTGCAAGCCACACACATTTCTCAGAATGGGGGCAAACGTGTAAAAATAGTAGTAGTCTTATGTAGTAGTAAAGTAAGTAATATAATAAAAGCAAGCGTCTTCAAAGCAAAAGGGAAGAAGTTCATCAGACCAAACGGGATGGAAAAAGAAAAGGGTGACCATAGAGGAAAACATCAAGGCAACCACGCTTGTTCCATCCCATTCCATCCCATCCAGCTAACCAGCCAACCAACCAAGTAACCAGCCATGTATCAACTTCTCATCTGATCTTATCTCATCTTTTTATGACACACCAAGCAACCAGTCCGAGAACCTATCCACTTTACTGCTTGATGGCCCTTCCATCCAGTCAGTGAACCCCACACTGCGCTGAGAGATATCGTCCGAAGGACACTTTCTGACTTGAGTTCCGCTTATCACATCAATACCTCACGCCGAAGGCTGCTGCTGAGGTGGCACCGGCACCGCAGCAGGAGCAACAGCCGGCGTCCCAGGCGCAGGACTTGGGCTAGGCGCGGCAGGCCTCACTCCAGCGCCATTAACCAACTGCGGAGGCGGCACCTGCCCTGGAACCTGCGGTACCGGTACAGGCGTCTGCGTCCTCTGCTGAGCCTGCGCCATCTGCATCTTTGCCGCAGCAAGCTTATGCACGTCCATCTGTCCTGCAAGCCCGATTCCCGCTAGGCCAACGACACCCCCCGGCGGAGGGGCCTGGTGTCCTGGTGTAGCAGGCCTCGGCTGGAGGTTATCGGCGGTGGCAGACATGACCGGCGCGTAACCGGGCATGGCTGCTGCTGGGAGGGAATGTTGGCCCGTGGGAGGGGCGGGAGCGACGGGTTGATGCTGCGGGGGACGCGCGGGCATCATGCCTGCTGGACTAGGAGAGCCAGGGACGTACTGTTGTGGCGGGGGGCGAGGCATCGCGTTCGGGGGCATGCCCGGCTGAGGGGTACCGGGGCCATAGGGAGGTGGCGGCCGGGGCATTTGTTGATGTTGAGGTGTGGGCGATTGCGCGTAAGCGTGTGGCGGTTGTGGGGGCACCTGCGGCGACATGGTTCGAGGCATTGGCGCTCCGTTAGGATATGGCGAGTAGGGAGCTGGCATGGGTTGTTGTGCCATGGGCGGATGGTGTTGAGGTGGCATTGATACGGGTTGCGCGTGCGGCGGCATATGTTGTGGATGAATGGGTTGTTGTTGAGGATAGCCGGCAGGATAGGCCTGCGGGAACCGGGCGTTGGGGGGCGCCCCAGTCGGCACCATATTGTTGTAATGGGGCGGCGGTGGCTGCTGCGGCGGCATTCGAGGTTGTTGTGCGGGACTCGGCACATACTGCTGCGGCATGCCGGCGTGGCCATACGGACCTTGAGCCTTGGCCAACTGAGGTGCATACATTTGCGGCCGGTACTGTGCCGACGGCGGCTGGGGTCGGGCCTGGGGGTGAGGCTGCGGGATGGGAACCGCGGATGGAGCCCTCGAGTAGGCGTTGGGTTGCGGCCGGACCGGTGTCTGCGGCTGATAGTGCGGTGCATTGAGGATAGGACGGGCCGAGGGTGTGAATTGCGGCTGATACTGATGGTTGGCGTACTGCGTGGCAGCGACGCTCGGCGCCCTTTGTGATTGCCGCTGGTTGGTGGTCGCCGCCTGGGCAGCCAGCCGGGCCTGCCGTGCCGGCTCGTCCTCCTCCATGACACCACGGTAGTCGTCTGACCGAACCTCGATCTTGGTGCTGACCGCCAGCTCGGCAAGCTTGTCCGAGTTGAGACGAGCCACTGCCCACGGGGGCAGCGTTTGGATGATCAACGCGAGCTGCGACTTCAATGCCTGGTAGGCCATCATCTCCTCTTCGCTCGGCTGGTGTGAGGCGCTGCCGTTGCGCAGCATGTCCCCGTTAACTGGGTCGGCCGAATAACGGTCTTGGCTCGTCGGCAGGGTCAGGTTCCGGTTGCGTTGGTAGGACGCCAGGGTCTCGATCATGTCGGAAATTTCCTCGAGGATGTCGTCTACCTGCTTTTCCTCGTCCGACTTCTTGCCCAGCACGCTGTCCAGGTTGGGGTCGATCAGGCTATCATCCCAGTTCTCAATGACCTCCTTGACACGCTCCTCATCAACCTCCATGATAACGGCCGAGTCGGCGCGTGCCGGCACACCGTCCTCCTCGGTAATTGCAGGCTCGATCTCCTCAACCATCTTATTCAGGTTGCGCCGACCAATGCGTTGGTACCAAATGCGGCTCACTTGCTGGGCCGGAATAATAGCACCCGAGTCATCTCGGCTAGGGGCAAAGCTCGAGAAGGCACCACGGAAAAGAGCCTCAAGCTCGGTCATCTCCAGCTCGATCGATGATGGCTTCACGCCTGCTAAGCTCTGGGCGCGTTCGCGCTGCTTCGTCTTGGTGTGTACGGTAGGCGTGGCATTGGTGTAATCCAGCCAGACACCCTGTGAAAGGACTTGTGAGAAATAGGTCCCGGTGCGGTATTTCGACTTCTCGATAAACTCGGGGTGGTAGAAAGTCAGGACATTGCTCTTCGTCGTCGTCTTTGGTGCCTTCGGAGGCTGCAGAGGGGGCAGATTCCGCGGCGAGGGAAACAGCTCGCCAAGGGCAGGCGTGCGGCCCGACTTGTCGCCCGTCAACGGCGGTTCCTGCAAGACCTTAGTTACACTAACACCATTCGGCAGCGCTGTCTCCGGCAACGGCTTGTTCGTGCCATCGGGGGCCTGTCGCAGGCTAGTGAATAGAGGGCGCATTGTCGGAGCCATGCCAACCGTGCTCAACACGACACCTCCTGTCCGCGTGCTGATAGAGTTCATTTTTCCTGATGATGACGGCGGGGCCACGTTGGGATATGCCAACTCTCGCCTGTACAACTCAAGGGCCTTCGTCTTGAAGGCAGCAGCTTCGGCAATGGCGTCTTCATCGGCTGCGGCGCCGGCAGCCTCGAGCTCCTTTATCCGTGCATCGGTAGCGCGGGCAACGTCCACCACGAAATCATCCAGGTTCTCGTAGGCGTTCTGCGTCACCTTATCGGCGATGGTGAGGGGCTTGGAGGGGTCCTCCGATTTTGCCCGCTTCGCGGACGGCTCGCCATCGGGGACAGGCTCGGGGAGATGGCGTTTGAGAATGGGGGACTCGGAAGAATCGAAGCTGTTGTGCAAAGGGCGATGTTAGCGTGTGTGCAAGGGGCGTTGTGCGCGAAGGGCTGCTCGTACCTCTCGAGGACCGCGAAGAAATCGCGGATAAGGGGCATGCATTCGGACGCAGCGCGCTGGCCATTGAGCGTAGGCTTCTGCGAATCGCTTATGGCGCTGAGGCTGGGGTCAACGGCGGCTTCGTCGGCAGGTTCGCGTTTTCTCTTGGTAGACTGCGAAGCGATGGACGATGCGGGAGAGTCTGGACGCGACAGTGCAGCGACGCCGTTTGCCTGAGGCGGCGCGACATCGGGCGAAGCCATGGTCTGGCCTTCAGGGACGGGCGGCGGGGCGATACCGTCGACGGTCGAGGGTGAAGTGCGAGGGTGTTGAGACGTCGTGGTTGGCTGTTGGCACCGCGGGGGATGATGCTCGGCGACGGGATGGGATGGAGTGATGGACTAGAGTCCCCTCGGGGGGTGTGGCCGTTGCCGTTGCCGTTGCCACTGCCGTTAGTGGTCCCTGGGAAATCCCGTTTGCCGTAACGGTGCGGTGTGTGCGTGAGTGGAATCGACGGATGCTGCGATGAAACGGGGTCTGCTTGATGCAATGCGCGGTGCTGCTGCGTGCAGCGTGTGCGCGGAGCGTGTCGTGTGCTCTGCGATTTTTCGCAGCTTTTTTTGCTGATTTTTGGCTGCGGTCTCGCTGGGGCCAGCAGCAGTCGCGCGCGGTGCAGACTCGCGTCTTATCCACGAGAGAGATTGGATGGATGGAGACTGGACGTTTTAACGGGACTGCGAAGCAGCAAAGTAGCACGGCGGCTGCAACGCAAAAAAAAACTTTGGCTTTTCGCCCTTCCAGGTTCGAAGTTGAACTCTGCGCCTGCGCTAGGTGCGTGTCAGGGTTGGTTGGGAATGGCTGTGCCTCTCTCTGTCTGTGCGGTGCCTCTGGCAATTTTCAAGTGGATGCCTTGATAACGCCTGTGGCTCAAAGATTCAGGTGTTGCAGGCCCGCAAGGCAAAGTGGAAGTCGAGATGTGATGAATGGATCAATGTTCCTTCCCGCGGGCAGCGTTCCTGTCAAGGCTCCTTCCTCCAGCAGCACCCTCACTCGCTCGCTCGCGGGCTCACAGAGGAGGAAGTCGGACACCGTCGTTGGCCCCAAAAAGCCAGCGCGAGGCTGCGCCGCGCCAAGACGCTTGCGGAAATTAGTGGGCCCCGGTGAGCTCAAATCACGTGATAGTCGTGGTCCCGCGCTGTGGCTGCTTATGTAAGCTTGCGCCTCAGGCTGTTGTGGCTCCTGGGCGGTGGGACAGCTGCAAGGTTCCTGGCAATGCAAACGCTGCTTCAAATGACAGCTATTTGGCGTTCAAGACTGGTGTTCGAAGGCATTGCAAGTCATTCCTTGATTTCATTGTTCTCTCTTTTCGAGCTCGCCAGTCTACAAAATCATTGAATAGTTTATAAGTTTTTGAAGCCAATGTGACTCGAATCCCCCGCTGCCCACGAGTTCAAGATCGGCGAGTGATTTGAAGAGCCCCTGTTTTAACAAACTGCAAAACCAAGCTCCCAGGCTGGTTCCAGGCAACAAGCAGTTATGATGCAGGGCCCGATCGGACCCGGCTGTCGAATTTGAGTCAATCAACTGCCCTAAGACAGCAGCATCGAGTAGGTAGAGCTTCATGATATTTCGCCAATGGGAGGCATAGCATGGCGCCCTTCTAAGTCCCAACTTCATTTGAAATTTGTGACAGATCTCACAAAGTCCAAAAAGCTCCCCGAGATCGCTGCTGCTTCAACGACGGGCTAATTGCAAGTCGCCCACTCAATGCTCCGATATCTGCATGATCGGACTTGGCTGAACCTCGCTGCCCTGGTCGATGCCCCTCTAGCGCCTTGATGTGCGATTGCGGGGCCTTCAATTTTTTTTACTGTTGCTCCGATGCCCCTCCATGTCCCATCCATGCCCATGTCGCACCCCTCCAAGCCCCTCCATGGCCCATAGTGCTACTCCCCCACAAAATACCTTTGCCCCCAACTTGCTGCCCCGTCGAGTCATCTCTCGCTTCTTCCGTCCCGTCTTTTCTTCACCTCTCCTCCTCTTTTTTCATATCCTAATTTTCCTCACCATCCCCATCACCAATTCCAGCTAGATCTAGCTTAGATCAGCTCTCTCTTCATACCCTCAGTCACAATGGCCTCCAGCAATACCCAGGGCGCGACTTACGCGCTTCCCCAGACTCACAAGGAGGTTTGTCATTACTCAATTGCGCAATTGGAGTCGAAAGGACGATGGCTCACGCGCTGCTAGATGCTCGAGAAGTCCCTTGTTGAGTCCGACCCTGAGGTCGCTGACATCATGGTGAGCAGCTCCCACTCATCTTATCAACACGACGACCACTGACCTCTTCCAGGCCAAGGAGATTCAGCGCCAGCGGGAGTCTATCATCCTGATTGCTTCGGAGAACGTCACCTCCCGCGCCGTCTTCGATGCCCTCGGCTCTCCCATGTCTAACAAGTACTCAGAGGGCTACCCCGGCGCTCGTTACTACGGTGGCAACCAGTTCATTGACCAGATTGAGCTGCTCTGCCAGAAGCGCGCCCTCGAGGCCTTCCACCTCGACCCTGCGAAGTGGGGTGTCAACGTCCAGTGCCTGAGCGGTAGCCCGGCCAACCTCCAGGTTTACCAGGCTCTCATGCCTCCTCACGGCCGTCTCATGGGTCTTGACCTTCCCCACGGTGGCCATCTGAGCCACGGCTACCAGACCCCCCAGCGCAAGTAAGAACCCATTAATTGCAGGCTTGGCACGTCCAACGGCTCACAATCGCAGGATCTCGGCTGTCTCGACCTACTTCGAGACCATGCCCTACCGCGTTGACCTGGAGACTGGCATCATTGACTACGATACTCTCGAGAAGAACGCCCAGCTCTTCCGCCCCAAGATTCTGGTTGCCGGTACCTCGGCTTACTGCCGTCTGATTGACTACGCGCGCATGCGCAAGATTGCCGATTCTGTTGGCGCTTACCTGATTGTTGACATTGCCCACATCTCTGGCCTTGTCGCCGCCCAGGTCATTCCCTCTCCCTTCGACTATGCTGATGTCGTCACCACCACCACCCACAAGTCTCTCCGTGGCCCCCGCGGTGCCATGATCTTCTTCCGCAAGGGCGTCCGCTCGGTCGACCCCAAGACCGGCAAGGAGACCCTGTACGACCTGGAGGACAAGATCAACTTCTCCGTCTTCCCCGGCCACCAGGGTGGTCCCCACAACCACACCATTACCGCTCTGGCCGTTGCCCTCAAGCAGGCTGCTACCCCTGAGTTCAAGCAATACCAGCAGCAGGTTGTTGCCAACGCCAAAGCTCTGGAGCGCAAGTTCAAGGAGCTCGGCCACAAGCTCGTGTCCGACGGCACCGATTCTCACATGGTGTTGCTTGACCTGCGCCCCTTCAATCTGGACGGTGCCCGTGTTGAGGCCGTTCTGGAGCAGATCAACATTGCCTGCAATAAGAACTCCGTCCCCGGCGACAAGAGCGCCCTCACCCCCGGCGGTCTCCGTATCGGCACTCCTGCCATGACCTCCCGTGGCTTCGGCGAGGCCGACTTCGAGCGCGTTGCTGTTTACATCGATGAGAGCATCCGTCTCTGCAAGGAGATTCAGGCTTCCCTCCCCAAGGAGGCCAACAAGCTCAAGGACTTCAAGGCCAAGGTTGCCAGCGGCGAGATTCCTCGCATCAATGAGCTCAAGAAGGAGATCTCCGACTGGTGCCACACCTTCCCTCTCCCTGTTGAGGGCTGGCGCCAGGATGCCGGTCTCTAAACGGCCACTCTCAATTTCTCCTTTCAACCCTTTTCTCTCGTGTCTTTTCTTTACATGGTTTGTCAAGGATGACTTGGGTCGGCGATCTCTCAACGAAATCAAGGGGGTAACTCAAAATGGGAATGGAACATAAAATCACCAAAATGAAGATGTGGCGAAAACAAAAAAAGAGAAACACTCATATTGCAAATCATTTCATCAAGGCGTTTGCATCGTGGGTGTGCACTGGTCATATCAACTTAAACCATGTTTTTCTCGGAACTTCTTGGGAGTTTGTGTGTGTGTGAAATTCGGTAGTACTTGTAGTCTAGATATGACGGATGGACTGCTTCAACGCGGTTGCTATACCCATTGAAAGATGAGAATGGAAGGTGACTGACTTGTGCCTGAATCTTGATGTGATATCTGTTATAGAGATTGTCCATATCATGAACTTAGATATGTAGAGTAACGTGTTGCCTGGCCGAGATGATAACCAGAAGGAATCCACCAGATATCATCGGTTGCTCAATTTGATGCGCTAGCTATCTGTTGACTTTTATTCTCCACACATGGCTTAATGCTGCTGAGCAGAACACTTCATCGCTAAAAGCTGCTCGCCTCTCATAAGAACACTCTCCATATCGTCTTCAATTGTCCGTTGAACTCCCAGAATTTTTGTTTTTGTTTACGTCAATGCCAGCTCATAGTTGAGTCCCAAATCCAAGAGAAGTTTACAACTGGGGAGAGTACGCAAAAGACAGGCGAAAGATGGATTGAGTCCACAGAAACAAAGAGGACTTCTCTCGTTCCTGCACTGAGCTGAGCTTCCTGTCTAGCTAGACCTTTTGTCATCAACGACAACTATCGGCGAGGTTCTTTTAAAGCCACATTCAAGGCTTCATCGAAGGCATTGACCTTTTTACGCCAATTTGTCACCCAGCACAAGATGATAGCCACAACATCTTACATATCATCACCTTGACAGCAACGGAAAGTCCCGGTGATGCTTGTCAAACGGCGTGCCGCGGCAACCTGTATTTGACTCTGTCTAAATACCGCAAAAGCCCTCTCCCTCTTGTATCTGTCCGAGGCAAGAAAGCAGGTATCGTATCGTACATGATGATGACACCCATGGCTTTTGTCCGTCCGTCCGCCACCCTGCCGTTCGCAACCAGCCAACCAACCGCCATCCCATCCAACCTCCCCTCCCCATCTCCCTTGCAAGATCTGTAGGATAATATGGGTGCGAGTTGCTCATTTGTAGAAATCAAACTTATTCTCATCACTTGTCCCCTTGACCTGGCTGCTATACGCATCCTCCAGATCCGACTGCAGGATCTGGTACCGGTTCTTGCGCACGGCACGCAGACCTGCCTCCTGCATAATCGCCGCAATAACGGCACCGCTGAGGGGATCATTCCGGCAGATGAGGCTGTCCAAATCAACCTCGGGCGCCAAGCTCATCTTGGACGCAATGGTCGTGAAGATCAGCCGCCTCTCGCGGCGGTCCCGCAGCGAGGGGAACTCAATCTTGCGGTCGAGACGACCGGGACGCAGCAGCGCCGGATCGAGCGTGTCTGCGCGGTTAGTGGCCATGATGACCTTGACGTTGGACGTCTGGTCGAAGCCGTCCATCTGGTTGAGAAGCTCGAGAAGAATACGCTGGACTTCGCGGTCGGCGCCGGTCTGGGCATCGAAACGCTTGGTCGCGATGGCATCGATCTCGTCGATGAAGATGATGGCGGGGGCATTTTCGCGGGCCATGCGGAAGACGTCGCGTACCATGCGCGGGCCTTCACCAAGATACTTCTGCACAAACTCGGAGCCGACGACGCGGATGAAGTTGGCGGTCGTGGAGTTGGCGACAGCCTTGACCAGCATGGTCTTGCCGGTACCTGGCGGGCCGTACAGAAGCACACCGCGTGGCGGGTCGATACCGATCTGCTTGTACAGGTCGAAGTGGGTCAAAGGGAGCTCGACGGCCTCGCGGATCTCCTGCTTCTGCATGTCGAGACCACCAACGTCGGCGTATGTTACGTCGGGTTTTTCCTCGGCGCGGAGCATGGCGATGGACGAGTCGGCCTCGGGGGGTAGGATATCGACGAGCGCGTTCGAGTGCCGGTGCAGGGCAACAGATGAGGAGGGCTTGAGCTGCTCGCGGTCGAGCGTCGATAGGATGCGCACCACATAGTTGGACCCCGTGCTGGACTGAACGATACCGGTGCTGCTTCGAGTTAGAGAGGGCAAAAGTCTAGGGATCGCGGGGCGGGGCGCACTTCTGGTCAATGGCCTCCATGAACTGGCCGATGACTAGCGGCACGCTCTGGATGCGCTTGATTTCCTCCTGGGCGCGCACCAACTCGCGCTTCAGGCTCCTCTGCTCATCCTTGATGTATTCTTCTTGCAGCTTGATGAACTCGAGCTGCCGTTGCAGGCGCTTCAGGGTCGCATAGTCGTCGCCGTCTGTTGGCACGCCCTCGAAGTTGTCGATGTTGGGGATGGCTGAGGGGGCACTCTTCTTGTGGGGAAGGACGTCGTTTGCGGTGTTTTCCACGAGGATGTCTCCCATCTTGGACTACTGGATCTGGGGCGTGGTCCAAGGAAGACTTGGAGGCAACGTATGGGTTTGGGCAGGTATTTCACGGTTGGACTGGGCTGGCTATCTTGGGCCTGGGAGAGTCGTTTCGCTGCGAGGTTATGAGGTATGCCAGCGCCGGGTATCAAAAGCTGGCCGTGTCTCTGGCAGCAGGATGGGGCAGGCTGGGAGGAATGTTTGGTGATGGATTGGGCCCGAGGTTTGCTTCGATGGGATTTGGTTGCTTCAGGTTCAGAGTTGCTTTCGCCGCCCTGCACCCTGTGCTGCAGCTCGTCATCCGCAGCAGCCTGCGAGGCTGGCCCACATGTTGTCTGGCTCCACCGCCCGCTTTCTTGGCAGACCCTGGCCAAAAAGTCGCTTTGCCAAGCGCCAAGCCTCTAGCTGGAAGCCACCCAGTGCCAGTGCCCACACTGTCAGGTGAGGCGGCGGTTTGCTGGTGGTCTGTGCCTGGTGGGCAGGTGGGGGGTTGGGACGGGTGAATCATCGCTGCAAAGCACTTCGGCATGGAAACACTCGTCTGCCCGCCCTAGGTTGAAGTCAGGCTCTTCATCTTACAAAAAGGAGATCCCTGTTTCTTTGAAGAGATCAATAATTGAGGGCAGTCTTAGTTCAAGCACCCTCGTTGTCGTTTGCCCAAGCATTGACTGGGCGGGTCGAGATGTCCTCACTCACCTTGATGGATAGCCCACAGTATCCGGCACTGTAGATTGTTACGCACGCCCAGGCCCAGCTGGGATCAAGAGGTTTCAAGATCGCCTTATCGCCGCCATCTCCATGACAAACCGGAGACCTGGACACTGTGTCGCGGTTGTGTCAGTACTCCTGTCAAGCAGCTCGCGGTACACATGCCCGACGACGCCCCCACAGCCGTTAGACGACTCGAAGTGAAGGCAGTGTAAGTGCGCTTTGGAGCTTCATTCCATAAGCACAAACATCGCTGGTGGTTCTCTGTCAGCCATGCAGCCACTGTGCAATCGAAGGTGACCTCAGCGCCACCATGCGCAAGGGTCCAGACCAGGAACCCCAACGCTCCGAGACAGAAGGCCGCCTTCGGTCCGCGCCCCGGGCGCCCGGGGAGAATGCCATCAATTGCAATGGATGCTTGAGTGCCATGTGGTGGTGACTCGGCTCGGCTGTAGCTGGTCTGGCAGCTGCCTACCTGGCTCCAACCACTGCCCGCCGCTGCTGCCCGCTGGGGCGGCGGCTGCCTTTTCCCTCCTCTTGATCAGGTTCGCAGGTCCCGGTCGCTCTTAGTCACACTTAGTCCCGGTCATTCTTCGACCGTTTGCCATTCACTTGCTCCTGCTTGCTTCTTTCATCCACAGCCACACTCTTGCCCAGACCACACATCTGTCCTCCCGCACTTCCTTCCCCAAGACTTGACATCCTTATCCGCATCGTCACTGTTCCCCTTCCCGTCCTCCCTGCCGTGCCCACGATCAAGCCGTCCCGCACCCATCGTCCCGCCCACACAGATCGTGGCCTGCCGCCCGTTCGGCCTGGTTCTTGGGCCTGTAATCTAAATCCTCATCGTTGCTGAACCGTTTGGATGGTCATCCCGCTGCGCGGCTCTGTCTGTGTGGTCAGCAGCAGAAGCAAAAGCAGTGGCAACATTACCAGTTTGACTTCTGTGAATCTGCTATATAATCTTCTTCGCCCACCTCTAACAGCTGATTAAACGCAATCGCGCTGCTATCATTGTCGGCTGGTGGCCTTCCACGAATTCGAGCAAGAGGATCTTCCCTCTCGTTTATAATTCCTGTCTCAACGCTCTTGACAATGGACAACACCATGCCGCCCACATCCATCGCCATTCCGGACCAGCGCCGTCGCCAGTCGACGGCTGAGTCCGCGGCGAGCTCGACGCCCTCGTCGTCCTACTCAAGCTCTTCCAGCACTCCAGCGCCCTCGCCCCAGTCGGCGACCGAAAGGGAAAAGCCCCAAACGAAGCATGTCCGGCGCCAGAGCCTCCTAAGTCCGTCTTCCCGTCTCTTTTCTGTTTCCTGTGTCGCATTCCCGAGATTCTTGAGTCCTCTCTCCCGTCTTATGTGGAACCACACTAACAAGAACGTCGCGCGGGACGATCCAGGCCAGGCGTTCACCCAACAAGAATGCACCACCATCACGATCGGCGATGACCCGGACGGACCGCTCCGGCTGGTAAGCAAGCCCGTCCTTTTGTCATTGTTTTGCCCGCGATTGTTACTTTTGCTGCTGTGTTTCCTGTGTTCTGCGGTTGCGCTGCGCGACGGGTTACAGTGTTGCTTACGACAGTGCTACCGCCACCCAACTCGGGCCGGCGGGCTACCTTTGCTTGCTCTACAGGTTACATATGTTTCCTACGCCCAGGGCTTCATCTGGAACCCTGAAATCTTCGTCCCGTCGTACTGCAATTTCGACTATGTCCCGCTCGAGCAGCGCCGCGATCCGGTCATTGAGATCCACGTCTCCGACGAGGACGTCAGGCGGATCCTGCCGCATAGCTCGTAACCGGGCGGCGGCTCGTCTGTCTGCGGCGGAGTGGACATTTGCACTCCTATCGGCCTGCAGCGGGAAGAGTGGAGTTCCCACACGGCGAACCTAGCCATTCCGCAGACCGGCTCTGATCGACAAGAGGCATCTGGCGTCGGGGGTCACGGCCCCGAATAATTCCGCTGCTGCATTCTTATCTTCGGTTTTCTCGAAACTGTTTTATGACATCTGTTACATCAGTGGCCCGCATGGACGGGTTCTGGGGGATACTATTCTTTTGAGACAGGTCTTTTGGAGCTGGAGTTTGTCCTCGATTTTTTTATCTGTTCACAGGAGAGGAAGGGCGGCATGGGACGGAGAATACTGGTTCATGATTCATTGTTATATTTAGGTACTCGGAGTTTTGTCTGTGTTTTGGCGGTTTTATTCTCTCTGTAGCACTCTTGCACCTCTCTTTTCTGTCGTAATTTTTGTCCATGGTAGTAGATCTCTCCTCCTGTCGGCGGCAGTTGTCATGACAGTTGTTGGTGGTCCTTTGGAAGTGGCCTCAAAATGGCTGGATGGATGAGGGGCGTCTTGGGGCATGGAAAGTCTTACACCTATCTGAACTAAATGCATGCAATATCTGTATCCCCGTTTTCGGACAGAATTTGAATACACCCAACAACCAGCAAACCTCCATCTGCATGCCTTGATTGCATCACATCACCTTGCTCCATTCCATGCCGTCTCCTGTGGTAATTTAACAGCGCGGGCCCATATCGGTGAGCCCCGCCGCTCCCACCCCGCAGCGGCAGCAGCGCGAGCCCCACTGTTCAGCTGGCCGGATCCACAATTGGACAGTGTTTGGAGCGAACAAATAAGACAGTGACGTGAACCTCGCTCGCTTACTTATCTTATCGATAAGATTGGAAGAACAGCGGCGGGCGGGTCGGCGCGGCCTGTTGCAGCGCGATGCGGTGCGATACAGCGACGCGCCATGGTGATGGGACAGAGAATGTTTACTTACAATTTCTGGACCAACAACTTAAGCCATTGCGACGCTGCTTGCGACTGGACTCTGATCCAGGGAATGATACTGCATTCTATTCTTAATTAATCTCCTCGAACTGCCCCCTCATCCATCAACCTCTTCGCCCACCTACTACTTACCTTACATACCAAGCCCTCCACGAACCCCACGTTCAACTCGTCACCCAAAGTTAACAGCCGCCATGGACCCCGCCGTCCACCGCCGCATCGAGCTCCAATCTCCCGAGGACCTAACCTACCTCATCAACAACGTACGGCGCGCCGCCGCAGACAACATCAACGACGCCATCCCTCCAGTCGAGGGCACCGCCGCGGATGAAGACGAGCTCAAGTCACAGATTGAGCAGCTTGTCGAAGACGTACATCCCCTCTTTCCTCCCTCCTCTGCCCCCAATTCCCAAACCTGGTGACTGACATCTCTTGTGAACAGTACATCCGCCGCACCTTCACCCTAGCCTTCCCCAACCTCTCCATCAACGGCCTCCCCATTACTAACCCCTCCGTCTACCTCTCCCCCTCCTCCAGTGGCCCCTCAGATCCCAACGAACCCCTCTACGAATACGAACCCTTCGACTCTTCCAAACGCGAGCGCATCGAGTCCCTCATTGCGCAAGAAGAAGACCTCCTTCGCTCCATCGCCAACACCACCAAGCTGATGACGAAGCTCTCTTAAGTCAGACACTTTGC
>JAAFKN010000137.1:0-20016 GCA_011800035.1 Thermochaetoides dissita | reverse complement strand
AGCTACGGCTGAGGTAGACCGAACTCTGACTGGCCCTAAGCCCGGACGGTCAAAGATAAATAGGGAGCTAGAGACCAGGGAAAGGAATCTCCTTCCTTCTCCCCAAGCCGACCAAAAGAGAGATTATTCGCGGTGATTACTATCAGGCCTTCTCTTAGAACCCCTGTCACATAGTCAAACATAATGGTCAAACACCCTAGTTCTTATGTCTCTAAGACGTGGCACGAACACCCGTGGACCACCACACGTATACCGAACGCTCCTTCCTGCATTCGCCATGGACCGGACCTCCGCCGAGGCCCTCATTTGGATGCCGAACCAGTCGCTTGCACATCTAGTCTTCCACTGCATTCTTCACAGCAGCTTTTAGAGATTACTAGCATTACTAACATGTCTTTATCCTCTCTTATTCACCATGTCTGGGACAACCTCTTGCAGCTTCTAACCTGCCGCAAGCCCGGCGCGAACGTCCCAACTCCTCGCCCCACCACCTCAACCAAACCCTTCTCTCCTACCAGCCGAATGCCCCTTACCCGCTTTGAACTCTTCCCCCTCCTCCCCTTCGAAATACGCTCCCAGATCTAGGAGCTCGCCATCCCCCAGCGCATTATCACCCTAACCCTGCGTGCCAACCCCCTGTTCGTCTCCAGCACCGGCGTGACCGACGTGCAATTCGGCCTGGTCGACCACTACTCGGCGCCGATCTTCAACCTGCTTCTGACCTGTCGCGAGGCGTACCACGAGGTACTCCGCTGCTTGCCAGACACGTTGTCGGTGCGGGAGGACATCCTTTCTGGCAAAGCGGGGAGGTACTTTACGATACGGTATAATCGGAAGAGGGACCTGTTGTGTTTGGAGCATGTGTCCACGTTTATGGAGAGCGCGAAGAAGATTGTGGGGTTGCCGGAGGGGCTGACGCTGCCTGTGCTGGGGGTAGAGCTGGGGTCGGGGATTGACCATGCGGTGAATGACAGCCTGGATTGGGAACCCGACCGGGATATCATGGCCGCGGTGAGGGTGTTGAAGACCGAAAAGCTCTACCTTGTGCATCCCAGCGTGACTAAAGCCCTGCGCGTGCCCATCCCGACGATGACGATCGATCTTCGCACAGCAACCAGCGCGGAAATAAAGCTCGTCATGATGGAAGTCTGTTATGAAGCACACGGCTACACTTCGCCATTCGTCGAGATTGAAGTTAAGTGCGGGTGGCGCCAGATGGAGCGGTACTTCCGGGACGATTCGCCTGGCGCATTGCACTGGTACTACCTTGGTCCCGTGGACGATCCGGATCGGTACAGAAAGCCCAGTGATGCAGGTCAGGAGGCCGTGTATGCGGAGCAGAATAGAGAGGGAGAACAAGGTAACCAACAGAGTGAGAAGTAGGACCTGAACGACTGGTTTGTGGAGGGATAGTGAGCTTGCTCAATTGGTTGGATCTTGGGATCGCATCCAAGTTGAGGACGGGGATTTTGCTTGACCGTTGGGAATATACAACGAGCTACCTCTGCAGTCTTGGGGAGTCTCGGAGGTGGTGCGGCAGGCAAATGGTTGGATACGCTTCATGGGGCATCTGGCTGTAACAATATCCCAGACAGTATCATTACTCGTCACAGCGCTATCAAGCTTTGGCATAATTGAGCATCGTTCGAAGCGATGAACTTGTTTCGTCACAGTGAATGTTTACTTCCTTGCTACGAAACCCCTGAAGTGTGGATTCTTGGAAAAAGGGGCTAAGGGTAAGAAGCTTCACACACAACCCTAACCCTGGAATGGCAGTAAGTGCAAGGGAAAGGCAATAGCAGTTCACTGCATGACGGCACAACAGCTGACGGTATAAACAAATTCCTTGCTGGACAAGTATTCAGCGCGGCTATGTACTGGTGATACAAACTATGTGCACGAAGGAGAAAATAGGTGAGCTGAGATTACGAAATCCCAACAGGTTCTCCGCTTCCCCCGTTCCCAGTCCTCATCACTCATTACTTATGAGGGTAAAATGCCATGATAGTCAGACAGCAGCTGGCTTCATGTCAGCAAGATTTGCCTCAATCTTCATTTACTTGCCAGCGCGGTAGTTGGTCCAGTAGCTGGTCATGCGAGCCTGCTGACCGGCGGTGAACTCCTCGTAGCAGGTGCTGTTATCCTGTTAGCTTCTGATCGCATGCAAGTTTGACTCCCGGGGATACTCACTCATAAGAGTAGTCCATGTAGTTGTGGATGGGGTCGAGACCAGGCTGAGACGGGCAAGAGTCACGGCCAATCGGGCAGCCGCTGGAGGCGGAGGCCTGAGCAGGGGTGTCAGAGACGTAGTCACCGTTGCCAGTGCAGCCGCCCTGGAAGGTGTGGTAGAGACCCATCCAGTGGCCGACCTCGTGGGTGGTGGTGTGGCCAAGGTTGTAGTTGGTGAGGGAACCGCCGGGGACGGTGCTGTAGAGGACAGTGCAGCCATCGCGGTAGAAGGCAGTCGAGCCCGAGGTGACGGACTGAGGGAAGTAGCAGTAGCCGAGGTTGTCACCCATCTCGTACAGGTAGTAGACGTTCAGGGTGCTGTAGGTGCCCTTGCGGAGGGACCTCTTCATGGTCATCTCATAGCCCTTGGTGTCATCGGCCCAGTTGGCGTTGACGGTGCGGGTGATGCCCTTGAGGTTAAACTGGAAGCCGTGAGGAGCATAGGCGGCGTTGAGGACGTCGAGCTGGTTGTTGAGCATGGCATCCTATGTGGAGCGTTAGCGTCATCCAAAGCCACGTCGCTGTGAGTGTGAGTGTGAGTGGTTGCATACGGTCAGGTAGCCACCGCTGATGGAGGTGTCCTTGGCGACGACATGGAAGTAGGCGTCAATGGTGGTGACAGCCTTGATGGAGTAGTTGCCCGAGGCAAGAGCCTGAAGCTCCTGGGTGGCGAAGGCCTGCGAGATCTTGATGTGCTCAGGGCTGGGCTCGGGCGCACCGCAAGAGAAGACCTTGCCCTTAGTCGTGACAGCATCGCCGGGGCGGCGGGGGGCAGCCATGGCGCCCTGGGCCGCGGCAGCGGCGAGGAAGACCGGAGTGAAACGCATTTTGATGGATGACCAGAAGGCTCGGTGTTGAGTGCTCGTCTACCCTTGAGAATTAGACGTCGAGGGCGGTGGTGAAGAAGACCTTCTGCCAGCCGTAGCCGGGAGTCGACGAAAGCTTATATAGAGCATTGCGCCGTGCAGACCATGTTTGTGTGGTTTGATGGTGTTTGGCTCGTCGTGAGCTATGATCATCGCCCCCGCGGACTCCTCCGCGTGGTGGCCGGTAGCCTATACCCAGAATGGCCGGTACTCTTGTCGCATTCTGGAAGGTCGAGTGCAAACGGGCCATGGTGGACCTGATCACGGCTACGTCCACTGGCGATGTGACCTAATTCTCTGGATGCCCGCCTTAGGCTGGTTTGCTGACTGCCTTCCTCATCGGAGAGGGAGATATGCAGGAGCGAGCGCTTGCGATGCCAGTTGCAGCCTGCGGCTCGAAGGGTCAGCTACATTGAACCGTTTGGCCCGTCTTTGAGGTGTGGTTGTGCGAGATATGGTCCGTGACTCGGGGACATGGTCTGTTTTCCACCAGGCTGATCGCTATGCTGACGGCTGTGCCAGAAAAACATATGGCCATCGAGGGCAAGCCTGGTCCAAGGCTCAAAGCGAGAATCCCCTGGGTGAACCCCCCTTGCGTTCCCGGCACAACATGTTGCTGTCAGGGGGGGCAAGGCGGTGTCGGGATAATGGCTGGGGTCTGATGCATGACATGTCCCGAGATGGCCAATATCGTGAGCTTAGCTCTCGCCCAATGTCGTTGTTCGCCTGGTACTTGGGCCCCGCCAAGAGAATGCCCCAGATAGCAGACCCCTGAGGTCGTATCGGAAATAACACAGGAGGGTAGGGGCGCTCCGCGGGCGTGGCAGCGGAGTGGGAGCAGCGCCGCAGCAGTTGAGCAGCGACCTCCCTGATAGGGCAGTTGGGCCCGCTGCGGGGCGCTAGATAATGCTGTTCAACGGCTTTTGCCAAGCGCAACTAAATCGTCATTTAGGCAGGAGTTTTGAGACTGTTGCAGCACTGTTGTGGGGTGTCTCAGGCCCTAAATCCCGGAAATTAGTAAGGGGTCTTGGGGACATGTGCTCGCTGCTCACAAAGCCACTTCCATTTCCTAGAACTTTGCCTCTATCATTGTCATGCTGCCTTTGCCCAAAATCGAAAGTATTTTGGGAAGGCTGTAGGGGACGTGGGCAAAAGCTGACATTGCGCGGGCATATTCACCTACTCAGGTGGCAGCACCGTGCTGCACGCCTGACATCGATGGTGATAGAACCACGAAAGTTGGGATGTTGCTATCTCAAGATCCTCAGCTCGCACGTGCTCCTTTACCAATTGAGGCATTTTGCATACTCATCTGCGATCGTGGCCCACTTCTGCGAGGGTAATGTTCTGATGTTTATCTCGAAAAGTTGTTCCAGAACAGCTGGAGAAGCTTGATCATGTAATTGTGCAAATGGAGCTGCTCTCTTAATCATCCTTCAATGCGGGCCTCGCTCACTCCAGCTAGCCCTCCCGCCGCGCCACACGGCGCGGCCCGCTATTGGGAATGGATTAGCGTTTGAAGAGCTGACCCACGAGCTAGCTTCGCCCATCTCCCACAAGCCCTGAGCTCGTGAGTACAGCAGAAACGTAATCGATTCCATGATGTCGAAAGATCGTGTTGACAGAGACCATTCCTGTTATCGCATGAGAGACTATCATCAATAATAGAGGAAGACATGAGGTGGTAAAGTTAAGGGGTGGAACCTGATGATGGCGAAACTCTCCCGCCAGAAGTGAGTCAGGTCCTTGAAAGAAAGCGCGGGGCCTTCGGATACTTCGGAATCCTGGAGATTCAAGGTTCTAAAGTCAGTGCAGGCGTGAGAGAGGAGGGCTGCGGACATATTGATCATCCAGAAGGGCCAGAAACACCCGGGTTTTTGTGAGAAGGCGATAATCTATCCTCTCGGAGTCCTCGCTTCCAGGTGGGAAGGTTGTTAACTGTGGCTGAAATGTTGGATTTGTGGCCAAAGGAGGGTATGGGGAAGCAGTTTGGCTTCCGAAGTGCGATTTGCTATGAGCCTGCAGAGGGAGACGTTCCTTCTCTGAATGAGTCTTCTGCCTAGTCATGAAAGGGAGTTCCTGCCTGAAGTCAAGCTCTCTGCCGGACAATGATCTCAGGACCGGGCAATTTTATTTGACTCACCATCTGTGCAAATGCTCACGATCAAATGCTCCTTAGCAACCTGCTAGTTCCTTCATCACCATCTTTGTACGGGTGAAGTATCCTCAACTGTCTATTTTGCTTTCTCAACTCTTCACAGTATAGCTGCTATCAGTATCTGCATCGTCATCACGATCTCGATAAGCTGAGGTCTAAAATGGAGTACCGCTACTCGGATCCTGTTGGCCTTGATCCATTGAGTCCCTGGGTCTGTGACCTGATCGGCAAGCTGCCGGTACGAGCACATCGCGGCAATGAACTCGCGGATCGTGGATGCCTTCGAGCACAAAGAGACTAGAAGCAGCTTTTCGGCGACTTTCCTCCGGGCTTCACTGGCGGTGGAATGGGTTGCAAGTTCAACAGCGTGGCGCTTTGTGTTCCAGAGGCCTTGCCGGATCGGATTGAACATGTCGCGTACTTCTTCGAACTCTTCAACTTGGTTGATGACACAATCGATCATACCGAGTCTCCTATTCAAGTAATAGCCCCGTTTGCCGCTGACACTTGGAGAACCTTGGAATGCATCAAGTCGAACAAAGATTTGGTTAAAAATGGGCAGGAACACGACCTCACCTTTGAAGAGATCCTCTATAACTTTGCGAGAACGATGATCGACCTCGACCCCGATGGCGCGGAGATGATATTGCGCGAGATTGAGAACTGGATGCTAGCTTTGATGAAAGACAAAGCTCGCTCTGAAGTTCATGATTTGGATGAATACTTCGACTCCCGAATCAGTGATGGTGGCTTGCTGTACGTATCACACTCATGACAAGTGAAGCTATGTCGGTTGAGGGGTTGTCTAACATGCCATCTAGACCGGGATTACACTTCATCATCTTTGCATTGGCCTTGCAAGTGTCAGAATATGAACGAAAAGAGTGCTACAAGATTTCCAGACCACTTTGGCTCCATACGGTCTTGGTGAATGACCTCTTTTCCTGGGAAAAGGAGTATGGAAAGACCCAAAAACCAGGGGCGAACCAAGGGCCAATGAATGCAATTTGTGTCTTGATGGAGAAACATGGAATGACACTTGACCAAGCAAGGTTAACCTGCATCGAGAGAGCCAAGGAGTTTCGTGATGAGTATCTCGAGATTGTGGAGGATAAGAATTTAAGACTTGATATCAGCCAGGACGGACTGAGGCTTCTCGACAACCTTCGCCTCTTTGCTGGCGGGCATGTGTTTTGGTCCGCAGAGTGCCCGCGTTTCCGTCCAGGGCAAGAACAAGACCAAGAACTCAAAATAACGGAGAGGAACCAGACGAGAGATACAACAAACTCGTTGAGAGTTGAGGAATTGGCCAAGCCAATGGACACCCAGCAAACAGTTGTGGAGGACAAGAGAAGAACCGATGGTTATAACTAGGAGATTGATTCGACAATGAATGCTGGCCAATATGTCGCAAATGCTGCGGTGCAAGATGTCCCTGAGCTAGGCACAGAGGTAAGATGATTCTCCACTCTCCGGTCCTTGTACTTGAGCGGAATAAGTTAACGCACAAATAGCTTCTAAAAGCTCCGTCTGATTATCTGGACTCCCTTCCCTCAAAGGGCATCCGAGATATGGCCATTGACTCCTTGAACTTCTGGTTTGAGATTCCGGCAGAGCAAGTCACCAGAGTAAAGAGGATTGTGAACTTACTCCACGGTGCATCCTTGTTGATGGACGACATCCAAGACTCCTCAGTTTTGAGACGTGGCCAGCCCGCTACCCACTTGGTGTTTGGGCAAGGCTTGACCATCAATGCAGCTGGATACCGCTTTTTGGAAGCACTGACAGAGGTGAGGCGTCTAGGGAATGAGAAATGTCTAGATGTATTCTGTGGTAAGTGGTCCGGTTCCTGTCCGTACCCAAGATCACTTGATCACAGCTGATGGAATCTGTTACCAGATGAACTCCATGATCTGTACGTCGGTCAAAGCAATGATCTGTCGTGGACGAGGATGATGGAGTGTCCTTCAGAAGCCGAGTACCTCTCCATGGTAGACGGAAGTAAGATTCTGTCACTGAAAAGTTCCATGTCAAAGTATCTGCTTACTTACAGGTCCAAAGAAACAGCTGGGCTGTTCCGCATGCTGGCAAGAATGCTCGACGCCCTGTCGAACTCTTCTCGGAAGCCAGATCTTAAGGTCTTGACTCGGTTCATGTCCCTTTTGGGGCGCCTCTTTCAGATTCGTGATGACTACATGAATCTGACCTCGTCCGATGTAAGTCAGCGAACTTGACTTGACTCGTTCACAGCTAACACAAAACGAAAAACAAAAGTACACCAAGCAGAAGGGGTTCTGTGAGGACCTGGATGAGGGCAAGTTTTCCCTTCCATTAATACATGCCTTAGGACGGTGCCAAGAAAAGCCTGACGAAACAATGCGCACGAATTTGATCCGCAACTTGCTGTCTCAGCGGCATTCGGATGGTCGTTTGTCGAAAGAGCAAAAGAGTTTGATCCTAGAGCAGATGAGAGCGGGAGGAAGCCTCGAGTATACGCGCAGGGCATTGCATGCTCTGCAGATGGAGCTCAAAATCCTGGGGAAGAGGATGGATCTTTTTGAGAATCGGCAATTGGGAGCTCTGTTGGACAAGTTGAAGGTGTGATGGAAGCAAAGGGAGATCCACGGATGGCTGCAACATTGGCAGTATGACGCCCTATAGAGAGTATGGAATTCAGTTCGAGCATTGTTAGCAGTAGGCCCTTGCGCATCAATCAATTGATATGGTTTTGAGAGTATCGTTCAAGATACAGCTGACTTTTGGTGGTGTTGGATCGCGAGAGCTTCGAGGCAGAGAGAGCAGGCGTGACAGCGCGTCTTCCCTTGTGCGCCAAGTGTAATTCACGCAACAAAGGTTTGTATCGTACAGGTATGTGTTACGGAGACGCCATGGAATTGTTCCTATTGGTCAGTTACTGACCGATGGACCGTGAATTACGAAACCTTGCCCATTTCCAATCCACTTGCATCAGAAATGATCTCGATCGACGCACAGCAATGGAGGACTACACGACGCGGGCTTACCATCTTCATTTTCTGTCGACATGTTATACTACAAGGAAGCGATGCTGCCACATACATAATTGGTCGCTCCAGATGTTAATTGATAAAGGATGGATTGGCCAGTGTCCCTATCGCATGATCCAACGAAGCTACTCTCCTGAATCGCGTGTTCTGTCATCACTCAAGAGAAACGCGCCGTTTAGTTCTTCTCATCCTTCGCGCCGCGCTTCTTGAACCAGCCCCAAGGCCAGCCGCCGCCAGGGAAGCCAGGGAAGAAGCCCCCTCCGCCGCCGATCTGCGAGATCGGGCCAGTCGGGTTCATAACGCCGCCCTTCTCCGTCCAGAAAGCGGCCGGGTTGATGGGGTGGTTGGCGCCCTGGTTGATGCCAAAGCGGATCCACGCGAAGAGACCCTCGGACAGGTCACTGCCGACAAGTGCGTACCGCACGATCGGGTCGTCACCGTTCGCCCCCTGCATAAAGAGGAAATCGGCCGTGTTCTGCGTGATGGGCATCCGGTTCGTGTTGTACGGCGCCCGAGATTCCACCTGAGAGATCAGGGACTGGTCAAAGTAGATCTGGCCAATGTGCGCCGCGCGACCGCCGGTAATGGTGTTGTTCGGGAGCTTCTCGGCACCGAGGTAGACGAGGGCTGAGCAGACGTCAGTCAGCTGGATCAAGATACAAGAGCGCACCGGGGCTGCTTACTGTGGATGTGGGTTGCGCGTCCCTCGTAGTGACCAGGGAAGAGGGAGTCGAAAGAAGCAATGCCGTGGGAGTCGGTCGGTTGGACACCACGAAGCGTCGTTCCCTGCAGGATGGACGCGTCGTTCGGGTCACCCATGCCCGGATAGCCTTGAACACCAACATAGATACCCTGAGGAGAGGCGTCAGTCTGAGATTCAGGGCTCTTTGCCATTCCGTTCAGCACTCACAGTCGAGTTCGCGCTCCAGATGTCGACATAAGCGTTCGGCACTACCTGGCAGGTCGAGTAGTCGACCACTTGGATGACGAGCGTCAGGGGAATACCGCGCTCGCCGTTGGTGATGCTCTTCCTGACTTCCTCGCCTCGGACATCTGCGGGGTGTCAGTGACATTTCCCCATGACCTCTGCCACAACCTAATCACTTACACAGCGGGCCCAAATCGACAACAGGAGTCAGCATGCACGACCCATAGTCAGAGAAGAGCGTGCTGAGATCCATATCCTTCGACACTGGCTTGTCACTCTTGTGGTCGATCCGTGAGACTGAGATGTAGTCCCGGGGACCGAGCTTGGATCTGTGCTTGTCAGCCGCATTTGTACCCGATGTTCGCAACAGCAGCCGCTCTTACTCGTCCATGTGATAGCCCAGTGACCTCCGTACTCTCGCGAGCTCCCGGCCATAGCCCTCGGCTGTCCTCCTGATAAACTCGGGATCGTTGAACTCCCTCTCGCAGTGGCGAAGGGACTTGCGCTCAAGGGGTTGCGCGGAGTGCGCATACACCTTTTCCTTATGCCCTGGATGGGCCAGCGCCAAAGGAGACGCCAGCAAGAGGCTGGTCAAGAAAGTCTTTAGATCCATGATTGTTAGGTGATGCTTCGTCTGCTGCCCAGCAGTGCCCAGGTTGTGGAGAGGCGAGGAAGGACGAGACAGAAGCTCAAGGCCAAGATGGCCCAGTGCTGGCTTCCACGCTCTTATTAACTCCTGCTCTTGCCCCCGGGAAGTGGGGGATATCGTTTCTCCATGGCTTCCATGCAATCACGGGAAAGAGCGGTCGAACAAACGACGTTTCATGCGGAGGAGATTACCGTCGTCAGCCATGCAATCTGGCCAGGACCGCCATTACCCCCGGTACAGGACTCCAATACCCTGTCACTCTGCTTCTTCTGCCCCGTCGTCGACATTGCGAGTTACCCAAAGACGCACAAGTTCTCGGCAGCCTTCTCCGAGAAGCTCCCCCGAAGTGAGAACACAAGGCCACCTCAATATCGGCGACGCATCACCTGAATTCACCCAGCTCACTACCCCAGTCCCTTCAACCAAGCAGAGAGCAAGCCTCTGCATCAACTCCAATATCCAAATAGACCCTCGATATCACCCAAACCTCCCTCCCGTCCGGAACCGGGCCTCGGCCAAGGGCGACAACACACAGACCGTGGCCAAACGGCTGGCAAGCTCGCAGCCAGTCACGGCACCAAGGACCCCAGAGAGTCGGATGCTGAGAACGGCAGCATCCCCATTGGCTCGCAAGAGACGAGCAATCCTGCCAAGCGAGGCGCTTCCCCGGATTTTTCATCTCCGCTTCTTTGAGGTTTTTGTTCCTTCGGTAGGTAGGTCTACTGCGGTGGAGGCGGCGGCGGCAACAGCAGCAAGAGGTTGCAGGATGCCGGCTAGTTGCCGGAGTGAGCAGGGGAGTTCTTCTTGGGGGTTCGAGCATCGAATCGGGCTGTTCGGAGAGAGATGGAAATGTTTCGTTTGGGGAGTTCAGCATGGCCGGGTAAACGCTGTAAAGTGTGCCCCGCTATTTCATTTTGTCTGGTGAGCTTGTTTGGTTGAGCTTTTTCTCTGCTTGGGTTTCCTGATTCAGCAGTTGCTGAGTTTGGAAGAGCCAGGGAGGGGGGTGCATAATGGAGTGTCACCCTGTTAAGGGTTTAGCCAAGTGGTCCTCTTCGATCTGGCTTCTCGGCAGTTTCGCTGCCGTGACAGGACTCGTCATACCACGGTTTATTCTTATCATCCCTCTGCCAAAATACACAAGCCCAACTCTTCTGCCGACTTTGAGATCCAGGAGAACTCACCGATGTGGCTTCATGCTAACTCTCTACAGCCCAGTCAAGACAGGTCTTTTGAGCGGAGTTCCTAAGTGTTGGTGAACCCTGCGGGGTCAGATCTACCTTCCCGGTCACAGTAACCGAGCAACGTTGCAGTGGTGATCAACTTGAAGATGCGGTTATTGCAACGAAACTGGCTTCCCTGCCATTGACACTTTGCCGCCCAATAGCAGCGCGACAAAAACAGACAGCGAGATCTCTCTCGGCAGCGCTAACCGACGTTGTATCCACGTGCCCCTAAGGGACTCTCAAGAGCAAGCATGTAAGCAACATCCAGCATTCTTCTCATCCATAGTATCCCCCAACTCCTCACAGCAAGAGGCGATTAGTTTACCCCTAAATGTGATTTGCCGGACGCAGTAAGTATCACACACTCTCCTCTTTCCCGTGAGCCGGCTGCGTCTGCCGCGTCATCGTACAATTTAGGCCGGTCAGCATCGCTTTTGCCGAGTATGCCCTAGCATCTCTAAACACTGGCCGTGTGTTGTACAGTGACAACCACAAATGAGAATCTTGGAGATCGAGCCATATTGTAAATCCCATCATCCTCACAGAATCACATGTTCGGTATTGTCAGGATAAGGACAGACGCAAAAGTCTGGAACAGACATGGGTCAGCATTGCCTTTCATCAGCATAGTTACCTCAGATAAAGAGATACGGACTTACGAGAAATTCCATCTTCCAGAGTTATACGGGCCAGAAAGCGGCCACAATTCCTGCGAACACTGTTCTCTCTGGCGCAGCCATTGAATACCAGCCAGCTAACTGACTTGGCGGCGGTTTGCCGAATGTAACCTCTGCCCCGGTTCGTACGCAACTGTCCATGAGGTTATCCGTTAGGTCTAGTTCACCATCATCATATTTGCTTATCTACCATTTCCCCGAAAACTTACCTTCAGACCTGTAACAAATCCTGGCTTAGCCTGCGATATGGAAACCTCCACAACCCTCTCACCTCCCTTGCCATGGATCTCGAACTGCACCTCTTCGTTCTTTATCTTTTCCCAGACTAGACACTTGGTTGTCATGTGGTTCATGGTGCGCGAGTCGAAGTCCTTGTCTTGAAATGGCCTTGTCAACATCGCAGAGAAGCCAATGGTGTGGACATTGGACCCCATCGACACCATCGAAGACGAGGGTGTTACTATTTCCGTCGTAATCTGCGCAAGAAGCTTTGCTAGGCGGATAAGGTCCCAGGCGGTCGTGGCCCAACACCAAACCCTGTGCTTTATGAACCCTGATCTGTATCGCAGATCTGTGAGGGTCGATGCAACGCTTGGGAATGTCACCAGTTGCGCAAAGGTTTGTGATGGGGACCATATTTGAAGCTTTGTAGGCCCGAGGCGCAACCGGTCGGCAGTGCTTGACCAGAAGATGGGAAAGCAAAGTGACGGTACTGGGGCACTGTGGAGTTGAATGCACGGATCTATGGGCTTTTCTATGAGCTTAATACGATTGATAATGTCATCCTAATGAGAAGCTAGTCAAGCATACAGGTAACGCCATGGACGCTGGAAGCTGAATTAAGTACTACCTGCTCACGAAGCAAGGTCAGCCAACTCAAGATTGTCCTTCGCTGATTTGGGACTCGATACTACATGCCTGTACATTAGTAATGACCGACAGAGCTTTGAACTGTATCTAGAAGAGCCTATGACAAACTCGAAACCGGTGGTCCAATTGCCAGGGGGATGGGCATGCACTCTCAAGCAAGATTCGTCGAAAGGAGCTTGCTCCACGGGTCTCGTACGGGGCGCAGTTCGCCTCAGACGCGGATGGATATTTCCATCAGCGCCTCAGCTTGCTTATCCTAGCAGAGAGTGAGTATCGATGATCGGCCTTGTACTTCCTCGAGAGACGATATAAATCGCTGTTTGACCAATGTACCATCGCCGTAATCGCCCTGACCTCCTTGGTCCTGAACAAGCGGCAGAAAAATATCGTCGCCGACATAGGCCCCATTGAAGTCGCAGCTATTGGAAGCAAGTTGCTTTGTTCGCTTCTGGTATGGAACTACCAACTGTTCACAAGTTTCCCAGATACGCCGCCTGTTTGCAACTGCCAAGTACTCCATCACGTGACGAGGTGTGGTACAGGTCGCGGCCCAAGATAGAGGAGCCTGAAGCTAAAAGTCTCTGGTAACGGACCGCGCTCTTTGAGAGCCTGATGGAGTTCCAAAAAACCATGACATTTCCCGTTCAATCTGTCTCTTCCAGAAGAGATTCCACCCTATGTCTCAGAGAACACGGACAGCGAGGCAATTCTAAGTGCTCTGATGGAGTCTCCTGGAGATTGGATAAGATGAGCAATAGAACCTCATATGGAAACAAGGCAAATGGGTCCCGTTTGACCTCTGAGATGCGGATAAAGATCCTCTCGGAGGTGGGTTTTAATTTTTCCAATGACAGGATGTCGCTGAGGATAGTGTTTTTGATGTGTGTGCTGAAACATGGATTGGTGATACAGTACTAGAACGAATGTTAGCTAACGAATTGCTAATGGAAAGCACGTTTGTGATCTTAGCGCTTACTTCTTCCCCTGGTACGCACAGCCATCTGCCGCCCTGCTTGATAGCTATGACTTTTCCATATCTAGTCACAGCCGAATGTCATCGCGCAAGGAGTAGGTGATGTCGTATAAAGCGTTAGTGTCGATGTTTCAATAATCAGCCGGATTGAAGGTATTCCAGGTAGCTCACTAGTCGAAAAGACCAATTTCACCGATCGGAAGGGTAATATCGAGAGGGCTAGAGTTCAAAACGGAAGAGAGTGTACGGTAGCAGATTGGGTGAAACGGGAACACCACAACCTTGTAGCCCCCCTCCTCCTACCGACCCTCTCTGTAACTGGTATGCAAGCTTACCGCCCTTCTGTTACCTTTAACTGATGACCGCCTCGCGTTAAACCAGGAAATGAAGTATACGGAAGCATTGGCTCTAAAGAGAAGCGTTGATAGCGAACCTAGGTAAGTCATGCATTGGATCACCAGTTACTGTTGACCTTTCCCCGAATGCAAAAATACAGTCCACCGCAACTTTGTGTCACTTAGTTAATCGGACTCCTTCATTTAGCTGGCAACAGGGTAGGTAGACAAGGAGTCGGCTAACCTCTGCACGCTGCTGGCATCTCATCACAACACGGGTCCTAATCTCTGTCGGGTCCAAATGCCAGTACTCATAAACCAGACAGTGGGAAGAACTCCACAGCCAAGCAGCCCTGGAACCCAGATAGCTGGGGTCATAGCCCCATTCTTGCGCCAACTATTTGTACGCGGATCTTTTGATCTGGCCATCGGAGAGCATATAGGTGGAGAGGCATCCTCTGATGTCGAGTCTTTCGTCCATTGACTAGAAGTGTCCTTGGAAGTACCGAGAAAGCTTTCCAGAGGCGTTCTGAGGCACGACCCTGCTCCTGTTTCCGCAAGTAGTTCGCAACAAACGTGATCATGTTTTTTCTGTGGCCACCGTGATCGGGATTAACCATCAGTATCACTTGTCCCACTCGAGAGTCTCGAGGGAGATACAATGGACAGCCAAAGATTGCGCAGCACAGAGGCGGAAACATGGTCAAATTATATACATGGTCCAAGAAACAATGTCGACGAGGTGATCAGGTTCAAATCGAGATGAGAGGTCTGCCAAGTTCAGCCTTTTCCACACGGGAGACGGTTCGATGGTTCCCACGACAACCGACGCAGGCTATGTCTAGGCTCTCGATGATACTCTTTACGTCTTCCCATCCCATCTCTCCAGGTCCCTCTGTGCGCTCTGAAGGCCCGAGGGAAAGATCAAACTTCTTTATCCTGATATCACAGACCGGGTTTGTGACATAGCACTCCTTGATCGCAGTAGCCTTCATTATCGCCTTCCCCAGAGCCAGCTTCAGTTCCTCCGTAATGTCCCGACGGCTGCATTTACCCTCGTCTCCCAGGTACAAGTGGCAAAACACCAACATGGGATCACGGGAGAGGGTCCCTGCGTATGCATATGCGCATCCGTACGGAGCCTTACTCATGCCCACAGGCCTAGACGACTTGTGCAGGTGCAAGAGTCTGAAGGACTGTGTCGCAGCCCACACACTGTACGGAACGCTGCGTGTCGCGATCCCAAACGATATTATGGTCGTCGTGGGATCTACGTCGCTTAGGATATCCCTTTCGGAATCTACGACTCTGACCTTGAAAGTCCTTTCTTCCATGACGTGAACTGAGCCCAAGTAGCACAACCCTTGAAGGTGACGTATAGCGAGTATAGTCGCACATCAACACAGTTAAAGATGGACGCAAGCGAGAACTACACGTTCTTCTGGAAGCACACCCAGGCTAATGGGTGGCTGAGCCAATGGTTCTCCTCTCCGTTCGAGGATCCCAGTGGCCTCAGGTTTTTCACGACGGAGCAATATATGATGTACATGAAGGCACTAAGGTTCGGAGACGGCAACACAGCTAGGATCATACTGGGTACGGAAGATGCCCACCCTCATTTTCACAGGTCCATGAGAAGGCAAGCATCTGGATTCAGGGACGATGTCTGGTCCTCTGTGTCATATAACATAGTTCTCGCGGAATCTTGGATGAAGTTCTCCCAGAATCCGGATCTCAGGAGCATGTTGCTGTCCACAGCTGGCACCGATATCTTGGAGGCATCCCCGAGCGACAGAGTATGGGGAATAGGGTTCGATGAGTCCAACGCGCTCAAAAACAGAGGCAGGTGGGGAGAGAATAGGCTTGGGAAGATCCTTACGAAGGTGAGGGACATGATGTTGGCAGGGGAGGGTCTGGATGTCGTGAGTACCATCGACAAAGTGGTGATGACGGATCTCCCTAGTCCTAGGGAATCCAGAGGAGGATCTCGCGAGGACATCGAAAAGTGCAAACTTTGCGGTTCGGAGATAGCCGATATCGAGTACCAAGCAAGAGCAGCTGATGAGGCTCACAGAATCCTGAGAACCTGCCCCAATTGCCCCCTGGACGCAAGGAAGGTGTCCGTCAGTCCTCCACCACAGAACCCCGCAGACAACTTCCCTCGACACTACAAGAGGCACATGAGGAAAAACACTCCTCAGCGCCTGACGAGGGCAGGGGATTGCCTCCTCATTGAGATGAAGCTGCACGGGATTCCGTCTGGATTTGACCTCGAGGACTCGAAACCTCTCGTTGCATCTGTAGTGCCTTTGGACCCGGGATCCGGAGGTGTGTCTCCTCGTGGGACATATTACATATCGGGGCCCTTGTCGGGATTCACCGTTGTAGAGCTGTCAAGACAGAACCTCGCCCCAATCGTAACGGTGTCTCACATTTCCAAATACTCGAGACCGGAGGACCCTAGCGGATGGGACCTAGAGACCATAGGAGTGGTCATAGGACCAGAGAGGGTGCAAGACGTCATGATATATCTGTTTCGCACATCCTCCAGAGGACAGGAGAAGTACACGGCCATGTCTGTATGTGACGTTGCCTCAGGAGACGAACTGGAGAAGTGCTTGTCCTCTATGTGCTCTATGAGGCAGTCCCAGGTTCCCATGAGGTTCTTCATGCCTAAGGAGACCATGGCCCTGATTTCCAACCTGAGTCCCAGAGCGTGGGATACCGAGACAAGGCAGCAGAGGGGCCACGTCTACACTGAGAAGGTCGATGGGGAGAGGTGCTATGTGATGGTATACAGAGCCCTAGCGTACGTCTTCAGGAAGGGCGGGTCCAACCCCATGATCGGATGGAGGATTCTGTCCAGCTGGAGAAAGTCAGGGGATCCCATAATCCTGGACGTAGAAAACACTGTGACACATGGCATGTTCCTCATAGACTGTCTCACGGACGAAACCGGTAGCTTCGCACCGAAGAACAGAGACTTACAATGGTCTATCTTGGCGTTCGCAAGAATAAGGCTGCATATACATCCTCTCTCCATCAGCGTGCGGAGATATCATTCCAGTATCGACGAAGCGATCAGGGCCTCGAAGATGGTTCCATATCCCACGGAGGGAGTTGTGGCAGTGGGTATTGACGGCACTACCACAAAGAAGATAAAGGAAGAAAAGGCCATGGAGCTTCTCCTAGACCCTGACATGAACCTTGTCACATCCGACAGTCACGCGGTGGTCAGGGGCTACTCCGCGCCTCCAGGAGTAGAACCTGGGGATATAGTGGAGATAAGGTTCAAGCTGTCCAAGAGCGGCAGGTCCATACTCGCGAGGCCCGCATTCAAGCGCACAGACAAGGAACGCTCAAACAGCACGGAGGCAGTTCAAGGCATCCTATCGTCGTTTCCAGGCACAAGAAGAGACGATGAGGCCAGGAGAAGGAGCGTCTTGCTGTGGTGCGATAGCCTTCGGAAGAAGCTGGTGGGAAGCGCTGCGCCAGTGGGAAGGGGCAAGAGGATAATCTTGGATCTAGGCACGGGGTCCGGTCAAGCTGTGGATGAGATGCTAGGGCTCAGCGAGACGTCGTTCATATTTGTCGAGCCTAACGAGGACAGGTGCAGACAGCTGTGCTCCAGGGTCTCCGTCAGGGGATATGTCTCCGACCCGAGTGAATTAATACCGATGATTAGGTCTCTTAAGGCGGGGTACACGAGGTACATGGTGGTGAATTCCACCGCAGAGGAGATAGCGGGAGACGAGGATGTTATGGTGGAACTCTCCAAGGAGCTCAAGGCCGTTACTGCCATGTTCAGCTCCCAGTTCTTCGTGGATGCTCTGTACAGTATCAGAGTGCGGTACGGAGTTCCGGTGGTAGCGTGCACCTATACCTACGATGACGTCCCCGTGGGAGGATACCTCATCGATAATCTGGGCATTAAGATGAGAAGAATATCGAATGACGAGTGTGAAGTGACGTGGGAAAGAGACGAGACATTCAGGGAGCCGTTCACTCAAAGGGCGGAGTATGACACCTTCGCTGTGACTCTCAAGGGCATCGACATCGTGAGCCCACCGGATATACATTTAGATCGTGTGGTATATGAGGTGTGCACCAAGGTCACGGTGGTGAAGGCAGGACTGTGAGCGCGGGAGGCTTGGCAAATCTAACCAAGTAGGGCCTCGCCCACAATGCCAAGACACCAAAACGCGACCTGATGACAACTCTAAAATATTGGCATCAAAAGCCCCGCTTTACGGTGGGGTCATATACACTCCACTTTGAACCTCAACAGCCGATCAGCACTTCAACCACAGCCTCGAGAGAAGACATCGCAGAACTGACCGAATTATCGTTGAAGTCTTAGAATTCATCAGATATTGCCCTAGTGAACAATGTGCGACCACCAACCAGCTGCAGCTCAGCCGCAGCAGGCAGCTCCCTCCACAGCACCATGGTGGGCAGCCTACCCAGAGCCCCAGTCCAAGCCTGCGAGGATCTCGCGCGAGGAAGTGTTGCAAATGCTAAAGACGACACCTCTGGGAAAGCGAGACTTCATCCTGGTTGATGTGAGAAGGAATGACTTCGAGGTGTGTATTCATCTGTAGATGTTCCTAGACAGGCTACAACTTGTGCCATCCCTGGTGTTGGAAACAATTGCACGAGCTGTCTTGCAAGAACATTCTGGCATGGAACTAGAAAAGAAGAATGTAACAACTTTCCAATCAGAACTCACTCTGATCCAATCTCAGGGAGGAACTGTCCAAGGCTCAATCAATATCCCCGCTCAAAGCCTCTACCCAACTATTGCGAGCGTGCACACCCTCTTCAAGGCTGCAGGTGTTAAGAAAGCCATCTTCTATTGCGGTTCGTCCCCTCGTCTCCTCAACTGTTTTACTCCTTGCCCAATACCAACCCCGATTTCTCCTAACAACCCCCAGGCTCCTCCAGCGGCCGTGGCCCCAGGTCAGCTTCTTGGCTCGCCGACCACATTTCCCGTGTGGGCGACACCACCATGGAGAGTCTAATTCTAGAAGGCGGGATCAAAGGATGGGTTAAGGCAGGACCGGAGTATGTTGAGCAGATGGACGGGTACGATGCAGAGGTGTGGAAGAAGCTTGGTGACGGTCACTAAGTGCTTGGTTGCTGTGCCAACACTTTATCCACCTTAGCTTCTGCTGTATGGTTGTTGATTCGCTTGCAGGAACGAGTAAATTTTTTTTTTTTGGGTCCTGGTTCTGGTGCGCCCATTGGGGTGAGGATGACGGCTGCTGATAAGGCTGCTATGAGGGCAGTAGTGCAGTGGGGGAGGTGTATGGGGTGATACTCGGGGTCTGAGACGTCCTTGCTTGATACTCCCACCAAGTTTGTTGTTACTGTTGCGGTTGTGGTTACAGTGGCTGCTGCCGTTGCGTGGGAAGCGGTGGTGGATCCTGGGCTGTTGTTGATGCTCCAGCTGGTGCTGAAACAGGTTCAGGTTGGCTTTGACCTGGGCCAGATAAGCTGGATAGCTCCGCATCCTCTCCGCCAGGAGGTCCTGATGGTTCTCTGGTGTAGACATGGCGAGTAAAGCTCCCAAACCACAACCGGCTCTGAGTCCACCAATCTTGCGCAACCTGCTTCAGTTTCGCCTATAATGACCGAGTCACCTCCCACCGGTCAGCTGCCCAGAAAAGCAGAAACGCAACTGCATAGGTAGCAATGCAAATAATTGCTGTGGCAATCGTGAACCTTCTGATGTTGGTGCTTCGGTCGTAATCCTCGAAATAAGGAGTACTAAAGAGAGCCTATTGCATGCGAGATGTTATTTCGATGTTGCAATTGCGGCTGCAGAAACCTGGAAGTGATGGGAAGTGGCATGTAGACATATTGCCATATAATTTGGAGGGACAAACAAAACGGTGACAATTCTGAAAACAATGACATATTGGCTCGTGATGGTTGGCCTAGATCTTTGCATAAAGACATTGCATTGAAGAGCTAATGTGAGATAATGAGTCACTTATGTTGACACTTCCAGGTTATGTCACAAGGCGTCACGCGGACTGGGATCCATTATGGGACCCGTCACTTGAACACACCCTCCTTG
>JAAFKN010000136.1:0-20085 GCA_011800035.1 Thermochaetoides dissita | reverse complement strand
GGGATGTCCTTGGAGGTGAGCCGGGATGTTGGGAACAGCGGGAATCTGGCCGCCACCTCTCGACTCGCCGTTGATATTAGGCGTGCTGTAGCTGCGACTACGCTGTTGTTGGAGCTGCGAGTTGTCCCGCGGCATAACTGGCATGGATGGACCTCTGGGATTGCGGCCATTGGCAGCAGCAGCACCCAACGCGTTGGATGGCGACGAACCGTCCCGAAACGGAGCACGAGGAGCTGCTGGGGCTGTGTACCGGTTGTTGTCCTCAGGCGACCAGTTGGATGTGCCGGTCTTGGGGAATGGATACCCTGAACCGCCAGCAAAGATGCCGCTGGTGGTACTTGTTCGACTGCTGGCAGGGGAGTCCATTGGGGAGAAATAGGAATCCGCGCCCCGAGGAACAGGCGACGATGCCTGAGTGCTCAGACTGAGAGGAGTAGGGACGGCCGGCGGGACGCCTGGAAAACGTGGGGGTGGTACGCGGGGCATCCCATTCATCGGATGAGAGCCATCGATGCTCGTCGCTGAACGGCTGCGCAAGCTGGTGCTTGACGGGTTCCGTTGCATGGTGCCTGGCATCGTGATCGGATATTGAGGTTGGGGAGCGGTCGGCGTGGATCCCGGAGCACTGTCGCTGGGCTGGTCGTCGTCCGAGTCTTCTTGCTGGACGTATGGGTTGACCAGATTCTGTTGCTGCTCGTTGATCCAAGCAAATGTCGGTGGCGGCTTGTCTGGGCTGTCCTGAGGCTGAGGCGCGTTGAGTTTGCGCTGTTGCTCGAGACCTGCCGCCCACTTCTTCATGGTTTCTTCATTCTGGAACTTGATCATGAAGTTCTCTACACCCGGATCGCCTTTCCACCAAATCTGGACCATATAGGAGCCTGATACCAGTCAGCAAGGGCGGTATTGGGGGGGGAAGAATCGTAGGGTTTGCACGCACCTGGCTTAGACATGGCAACCACATCTGTGACGTTTGTCATGAAGATGCGGCCCTTAAGTTGTAACTTGGCATTCTTATTGCGCACCTTGGGCTGAGCCGGCCGTGCCTTGTCCTTTTTATCCTTGGTCTTGCCAGGGACGACCTCCTTGCAGCAGAGCAAGATGCATTCAAAAAGATAAATCTCGTACTGAAGTTTGATCAGTCAACGCTTGTGTTCATTACAGACCAAACGCAGGGAGTTCTTACGTCCTTCTCCTGGTCACCCTTGCCAGTGATGACGGTGTACACACCATGGAGAAGCAGCTTGCCAAACTGCTCAACCCGGTGCTTCTTCCAGTCTTCCACTCTGGCGATTAAGTCTTCCAGGGCCTCATCGAGAAGATCACGATCCACGGCCTCATTGGCCTTTTGAAGGACTCGCTCGGCCGCATCAATGCCTGCTTGAAGGTCGGCTTTAACAGCCCCATCTTCACTCTTCTTAAGCAGATCCTACGATACAGTTAGTTTGGCCAACGAGCCTTGCAGATCCAAGTCCACCTACCTTAAGCAAAAGCGGGTATTTAACAAGGCGTTGCATGGGCTTCAGCAGGAAGCCGTCCAGCGTGTTGAAATCGCACGCGACTGGATGCTCGGTAGTCTGGATTTTATCAAAAACCTGCTGTGCGAGCTGTCCAGCCTTCCGCTGATTTTGAATAAAAGGCTGATAACACGCGTTGAAACCCTCCTCTAGGCTCACAAACAAACTTCCCCATTCCTGCCGTGACGCCGGCATTGAGTTTATGGTTTCGACCCGGATGAGGAATCTGCGCTGGAAGTCCAGGATAGAGTTGATGTTGAGGAAGATGTTATGCAGGACATCACCGGGGATGATCCCGTTTTCTTCCAGCGTCTTCTTGAGGTCGTGCAGGTTCTCCAGATCCTGAACATACTTCCGCTCGGTATCTACTAACTCGCGTACGATGTAGTCTCGGTAACTCATCTTCGAGTTAGTCGTCTGAGTCGGCTCGTTTTCGGGATAGGGCTGGATGTCGAGGAGCAGCCCTCGCTGCTCGGCTAGGTCGAGCACATGGTTGATGACCGAAGTGACCTGCGGCCGTTCAGTCAGGATGAGTCCACGGCGGTTTACCAGGGATGGCAACAGCATTGGGACAAACAACACACCTTGACAAATCCTGTAGTGTCATTGCCAGTCAAATCAGTAATGATAAAGACGTCGGACGTGGCGAGGTTCAGTTTGGACTTGCAAGCCTCGACGAATCGAAGAATGGCGATCTTTGACCGCTTCGCTTCGCTCGGCGCGGCATCTTCGGGAACTTGTAGCGGTGTTTCGGGCTGAAGCGAATTGTAGATGGTGAGCAGTGGGTGACCGGTCCGAAGCAGCTTCCACAAGGATTCCACTGGGCCGCCTTCTTCGGGATCCTGAGCCATCTGCTCAAGCTGTTCGAGGTAGGGCTCGAAGCCCGGCACCTTGGCCAAACGCTGCTTCAACGTGACGCATATTTGGTACAGGGAACGCGAGGCATCGGCCTTCTGGTTAATGATGTTGCTGGTAGCCACGGGCTGGCCATTTGCGGGAGCCGAAATCGTCGTCGACGTGGACAGCGAGTTCAACGATGTGGTGGAGCTGGTCGCTGCGGGAAAGGTCGCCGCGCCGCGGAGGGCGCCTGGTGTCGCCATCTCGTTCATTCAAAGTATAAGTAGAGAGCTGGAGGGCCCGTAGTTCATGCGAAGAAGGGAAGCATGTGCCGTGGCCTAGTTCCCCCTTCGCAGCACGCCAGTGGGGGTCCACGAGGCGAGCGAGTTGGATAGGGCCGGCTCCAATTCCTGGAGGCTTGGACGAATGCCGAGACAAGGGTCGTCGGGGCTTTGCGCGGCCTCGAGGATGGATGTCGGGCGCTGCAAAAAGCGAAGGAATCGAGAAACGAAGGCTGAGCGCGGTCGGCTTCGATGAAATGCGGCGGTTCGGGAGTCGCTGCAATCAGACAACTCGGTCGGTTGTTGAGTGTTCAGGTGAGGGTTATCGCGAGAGGTGGCCTGGTCGTCTCGCTTGGCACTCGCTGTCGCTCCACGATCCGCTCGATCTTGGTTAGGCGGGAAACGCAACAAAGGGCACGTCTCTTCCAGGTCGCGGGGCTCGGAATCTCGGTCGCCGTCCTCGTGCTTCTACCGGTATCGGGGGCACAGCGATGTTTAATATTCGGTCGCGAAGCTGGTCGCCCGAAGGATAGATGAGCAGATGGGATGGAAGGTGGTCTTGTTGGAATCTGATGACTGCTTCCTCCCCCCTGGAACTGGAACCGAGTTGGTTGGAGAGCGAATGGGCAATGGGCAGTGGGCTGAATCGATCGACTTGTCTTTCGCCCGGTGCTGGGTGCAGCTAGTTTGGGGACTGGCGGCTATCGGCCGTTATGCGCGTCTGTCGTCTCAAGACTAGAAAATCGGCGGATGAAGAACAGCAGCCGCAGATGGAGCCTGCTGGTTGTACTCAGGGTTGAATCACGGCGTCGAGGGTGGTTTTGAAACGAGGGTCGTGGCAAGTGCCCGCTCTCGGAGATGGTTGGTTGGCGCGCACAAGGTCAAGTTTGGGCGGCCCGTTCTGGCTGTTCTGGCTTCCAGGTTGGCTTGAGAGGCGCTGATGTGGGCTCACTCGTCCTGAAGTGTGGGCGGGAAATGGAGGCTAAAAGGTCGAGGCGGGGGCAGCGGTCAGCGCGGTCGGACCGCTCCTGCCTGGCTCTCCCGCTGACAGTGCTAGGTACCGGTACACCGCACATGCACCGAGGACGTAGAAGTTTCCGAGATGTTCTCCATATTTAGCGGTACAGGTACATGCCCTCTCGCCAAAGTCTCGATGGAACAGCGGCAGCCCGATGTTCGACTGCAGCAACATCGTTGATGAGATCCAATGATGGTCGATTGAGTTGTAGGTCCCGGAGTCCTCGATGGCACTGCACGTCCTTTGACCATAGATGTTGGCCGGATCTTGGAGGGAACCCGATCTCAGGGCTGTATAATTGTATGGAGATACAGTACGCCAGCAATCAGCAGTTTCAGGCTCGGCATCTCCCGTGCCGACCATTTGCTGTCTTGCTCAGGAATGGGATGGGTCCTGCCCATATGCATATATGCCAACCATCCATATCCCACAGCCTGTTCATTGACCATCCATCCATATAGGAAAAAAAACATAGTCAACTTGCTGTACCTTGAACGTTGGCACGAGAGATACCATAGCTACAGCCTCCACCTTGAGTCCTAAATGTCGGATGAATCGACAATCCCAACACCAACAGAGTTGGGGCAATGCATCATTGACAGCGGGTGCAAGCGCCGCAGTGGCATGTCCCTCGGATTGGGGCAGCCCTTTCGGATAGCGTGCCGAACAACATGGAATTCTCTCTCCCCTGGCATCCAGGTCTCTGCTCGGAATCTATATATACGTATTTTGCCAAATCGTGAGATCCCGACTAGGCGCTTCAAGTTTCCAGGACTCGCTCGAGGGATGGAGAACTGTGCGGGAAAATGCTTCTCTTGGTGTAGCGTGTTGGTGATCGACCTGACGCTACCCCCACACAAGGCATGATTTTGACGTGTTGCTTGTTTCAGAACTCCCGCAACGTTTCTTGCTTTCGCCCTCACAGCAAGCGATTAGTCCAGGTAGCCATGCGACCTTCCTGATTTTACACCTAGAGATATAGATCGTAAGTAGATTATTCTTAACCTGTAGTCGGAGGTCATGTTTGCCTCCGAGGGCATGCTAGCAGCAGCGCGCCATCACAGAGCAGAAGTTCGTCGTGGGGGGCAAGTTAACTTTTCCGACATGTCTCTCGGTAACGTGCGAATCGTCATCGAAATCTTGGTTCATATTTCACTCTCGGGCGTCATCAACCACTATGACCGGTAATCTTGCCTCCAGGCAATGGCATTCCGGCTGCATGGCCGATTTGCATCCCAGTGTTCTGCCGCGTGGCTGTGTTCGGATCGATGTTTCCGGCACTCTCCACGACAGGGCATCGGGATGCACCAACGTCGTCCGGTGATGTCATAGGGTCCCATAGTTGGGTGCAAGACGCCAGCGTGTCCAACCCTTCGAAAAATGCGCGAGTGTCGAGAGATGAGATAGCATCTTGGGGAATGACCTCTCGCTGGTTGGGTGTCAAGCTGGTCGACATGAGACAAGCAAGCAAGCAGCGGTAGCAAAAGCGGAGGCTTCCGTCGGCGAACCCAGACAGACGGAAAAGACGTGGGGCTGAGCTTGTTGGCAGACCGCGGATGACGCCAAAGAAAAAGCAAGACCCGACGGTTTGGGCCGCTGGAGAAGGTCGGTGTCGGACAGGACAGATTCCTTGATTTGAACTCTTTGAGGGGAAATATTCAAAAAAAATTCTTAGATACCACGTGCAAAGGCAGCGAGGCTCTCTGGAAGGACAGGAAGCAAAAGTTGTTGCGTCATCCCCAGTACCCATCATGTCCTATTGAACGCTTCCACGAAGATTCCAGGTCGGCACACCACAGCTCCCAACAGGCACCACTCTGGATCCGATGTGTCAGTGGGGCAATAGAGCCCCGCTAGCCCCTCTGGGACAAGCGCAGCCTGCCAGCCCCACTTCTCCCCTCCATCCAAGGAACGTCCAGGGAGCCCGAAGCAGCGGGCTCCAGTGGCGGAGAAGGACGCTGGAGTCGCTGGGTTTCCGGCAGCAAAACCAATGGCGAGCCTTTTGTCAGCCACCTGCGAGGAGCCCTGGAGGTCGTGTGCTGGATCCAGGCTCTGGGGCCTTGGGCGGGCGCGAACCGACCACACAACAACACACCGTTACACCACCGCTTTGTTCGATGGATCGAAATCCACCACCGCCAACAACAACAGCAACAACAACTACAACAACAATTACAACTACTACTGCTACTACTGCTACTACAACAGCATATGTGGATGGGCAGCCTTGACATCCTCTGCCCTGTGTTACCGCACCAAGGATCGACCCTCCTCGGTGTCCCGGCCGGCTGGCGCGTGCAGAGACAAGCATCTCCCAGGGCCGTCTCCCGCTTACCGACTTGATAACCGGAACACTCGTCGCTTGGAGCGAACCATCCATCCAGCCAGCCCTGTTGCTGACGAGCCATGGCTGCCGGTTTCACCGCTCAGCCCGACGAAGGATACTCGGAAGATCCTCTGACGACATTGTCGCTGGCAGCGTCGTCTGCAAACTCGTTGACTAAGACCCGGGAGGGCGGCGGTCTGGCAGCGCTGGCGGCTTCAAGAGCCGGCAATGACTTCCCCCAGTGGATGCTGGACCATCTCTCCGGGCTCTCAATATCTCGCAAAACCGGTTAGTGTCTATACTTGTTATATGTTGCTTGCGCTTTCCCGTGCATGTATATGTTGACCGTCGCTGGTTAGAGCTTGTGATGGCCTTGCTCAATGAGCTTCCCACCCGCGTTGTGTCGCAGATCGTGAACCAGCTATCGCCCCGTCTTTACATTGACTTCGTCAGCTATCTCCCTCCGGAAGTGTGCCTGAATATCCTGGGCTACCTAGATCCCGTGTCGCTGATCAACGTCGCACAATGCTGTCGGGCGTGGTACGATTTGGCCTTGGATCGGAAGCTATGGGAGCGGCTCTATTATCTCGAGGGCTGGAAGGTCCTGCCCGACGAGATGGCACGGGCAGAAGCCGAAATGAATGGGCGTTTTGCTGGTTCGGACCGTGGCGGCGTACGGAGGGCGTCATCCGAAGAGGACGGCAATGCAGTTAAGAAGCGGGCCATCTCACACTCCCCGAAACTGGATGCGGACATGGACATGGAGATGGCTGATGCGGAATCATCTATTCCTCGTGGGGCCTCCTCAGATTCAAGGATGTCTGGGATGTCGGGGCACAGCATATTTGGCGGGTACCAGACACCTGAGGGACAGGGCATCGTTTCTAGCTCCAAGGGCAAAGTGGCAGACAAGGGCAAGGGCAAAGAGCTGCCATCCTGCCCGTCTAGCTCTGCGCCGGCCGGCATTTCCGCAGCAGGCCTGTCGGGTCCTCGGCCACGGATCGAAAAGTCGACTCTTTGGGTTTGGGACACAGGCTCAAAGCGATACAGGCTCAACTGGAAGTATCTCTATTCCATGCGGCGTCGGCTGGAGGCGAACTGGGAGCGTGGAAAGTATACCAATTTTCAGTTCCCACACCCCGATCATCCCGAAGAAGGTCATGGAGAATGTGTTTACACGATTCAATACAACGCACAGTATCTCGTCAGCGGCAGCAGGGATCGGACCATCAAGATCTGGGACATGAAGACCAAGAGATGTTTACGAACTCTCAGGAAGCACCAAGGTTCGGTGTTGTGCCTGCAGTTTGACTCGGACCCAGAGGAAGACATCATTGTCTCTGGCAGCTCAGATTCAAACGTCATCATCTGGAAGTTCTCAACCGGTCAGGAGGTCCAGGTCCTTAAGCATGCTCACCGCGAGTCGGTTTTGAACGTTCGATTCGACAAGCATGTCCTGGTGACATGTTCTAAGGATAAAACGATTAAGGTCTTCAATCGCCGGCCGTTGCGGTACGGCGATTTGGGATACCAGCCGGTCGATCCTGTCGGCAGGATAGTTAAGGATCCCGCTAACAGCATCCCAATGAGTCCAGAAGACTACCCGGTGATACCCCCTTGGACCATGATCGGTGTGTTAGAAGGGCATAATGCGGCCGTCAATGCAGTGCAGGTGTATGGCAGGGAAGTGGTGTCTGCTAGTGGCGATCGGCACATCAAGATCTGGGACTGGCCGAAGCAGACATGCGTGCGCACGATTTTGGCGCATAGTAAGGGCATTGCATGCGTGCAGTATGACGGCCGCCGGATTGTGAGTGGTAGCAGCGACAACGAGATCAAAGTTTTTGACCGCCAGTCGGGTGTTGAAGTGGCAAGCTTACGTTCTCACACTAATCTCGTGCGTACTGTGCATGCTGGCTTTGGCGACCTGCCGTACAGTGTCGAAGATGATCTTCGCGAGGCTAGACGCGTCGACGAAGAGTACTGGAAGGCGTTCGAGCAAGGCCTGCTTGATGACTCGCAGCGCTCAAGACAAAGTCGGCGCCAGGGCAATGCCGGGTCTAGGAGACCGCAAGACATCTGCGCGATCGGTGCCAGTCTTCCCCCGGGCGGCGGTGGTGGCAAGTATGGGCGCATTATCAGTGGGAGTTACGATGCCAGCATCATTATTTGGAGAAGGGATAAGGAGGGGGTCTGGAAGGACCAGCATCACTTCAAGCAGGAGGATGCTGCGCTTAATGCCTTGCATCAGTACTGGGCTCGGCGGGCCATGTTACAGCAACAACAAGCTCCCCAGGCCGCTCAACAACAACAACAACAACAGCAGCAGCAGCAGCAGCAGCAGCAGCAAGCAGGAGGGCAAGAACAAGTAGGAGGGCAAGGAGGAGGTTCTGCAGCACCTTCAACAACTCCTCTTGCTCCTAGCGGCACGCCTAGCCCTGCCGCTGGTGTTACTCTCCCTCCTATCAGCACCATCATCTCCCAACTAAACCAGCCGGATCAAAACTCACCGCCAACGGCTTCGTTCGTTGGACACAACCCACTCCAACCGATCTATCAGATCATTGATAATGCGGTGCAAAACGGCCCGCACACTCTCCTCGAAGCGATTGCCACACACCCGGTCATCCTTCACCAAGGGACCTATGTCAACTCTGCGATTGATAGACTCCCCAATCCAGTTTCAAGAAGCCAGCTTCGGCAGGCCTATTCAGAGGCAATTACCCGTGCACAATTCCAGCGCGCACGGCAGTTTCGTGAGTCAGTGCAGACCCAGACGGAGAGTACACCAACTCCAGCGTCTACTGCTGCTGCTGGCCCAAGTTCTTCACAACCCGCAGACGCCCCAGCTGCGGTCGCTGGCAGCAGCACGCACCCAGGACTACCCAGAATGCACCCCTATCCCAACCTCACTTCAGCCCAGATTGCTGCTGCCGAGGCGCACCAAGCCCACTCCTTCTTCCCCGACCGACGATTCATTCCCCCTCCGACACCAGCTCTCGCACCGGTCAGCCTCGCCGGGCCGAATCCCCTTGCGCATCATGCAGCCGTCGCTCCCGCAGCCCTGGTCTCTCCCCATGGGGCAGCGGCGCCTGCGCTGCAGCACCACCCGCACATCGCGCAACCGCCGCTCGAGGTGCCCGACACGGGCAACCCGGCGCGGGTGTTCAAGCTGCAGTATGATGCCAGACGTATCATTTGCTGTAGTCAGCGGAGCGTCATTGTGGGATGGGACTTTTGCAATGGCGATCCGGAACTGGAAGAGGCTAGTCGGTTCTTTGGACCGATCGAATGATTGAGGATGTTACAGGGATAACGGGGTTTCATCTGGCTGGGCAGGTGGTGAAGAGCATAGCCTAGGCGTTGAATGGGGTTCAAGCACGGCACATGCGAGGCGTTGGTTATATTGTACTATTCCTTGGGCAGCATGGCACGTGTACGCATTAGTTGCACAAATTTTTAATCAATCATCACTGTCCAAACCCTGTGGTATATAGGTCTCGTTGTAGTAGCACATTATGTTGCTTATCAACCCATCACATACACGGATCCAAACAGACAGCCTAGACTCCCATCCCCAGCCCCTTTCTCTTTATCTCGAGTTGAAAGATTAGCCTGCCGCCTCCTTGACCTTCGTGCCAGTTTGTTGCGGCGGCTCATCAATAAACTCAGGGACCTCGTCCTGCAAGAAGCTGGGTAACGCGCCCTCGGCGCCAGCCGACAACCCAAGCTCCCGCTCGTACTCCATCTCCTGCCCCAGCGCTTCTAACTCAGCATCCAATTCAGCCTCATCCACATCCTCCGGAATGGCATAACTCCTGGCCAGGCTCTCCTGAATCTCATTCCCCACATCCAACAAATCGGCCATCTTGTCCTGCAGCCGCTCAATCCCGTCTATATCCACTTTTCCATACTCCTTCTTCAGCGCCTTCGTCGTCGATTTGAGCGCATTAATCGTCACCATTGTGTTCTTGAGATTGTCCTGCATGGTTTGTGCCTGCTCCATGTTCCACGCCTGTGCCTCGAGCTGGTCACGCTGCGCTTCGTACTGCTTGCGCCGTTGAAGGACTTTGCTTGCTTTTTGCTTGAGGGCTGTCTTGCCTGGCCCGTCGCGCATCTTGGAGAGTTTGGCTTGGTAGCCTTGGAGTTCGGCGTCGAGTTCTTTGAGTTTCACATTGATGCGCCCGATGCGCTCTTCGAGACTGCTGATAGCAGAGTCAAGTGTTGGTTTGGGCGCCTTGGGCGCGGCTGTGCCGAAGAGGCGGTTCATTCTGAGAAACGGGGCTTGAAAAGATTTTTTGATCAAGCGATGCTTCGAGGCTTGGCACAGATGATATTGACGATCGAAGACTGATGTGCGGGCTGTTGATCAGATCGTAGTTGTGGTCGCCGCGATCTCTTCTGTTGTCGTTGCCTCTGTGAGGAGTCACCTGCATTGTGGGTATGCTGCGTTGTTGCGTGGGGCAAGGAGGAGCGGCCGTTGGCGAAGGCTGTCAGGTGGTGGCGCCAGCTGACAGCAGCAGATGGTTTTTTGGCAATGCCATTTTGGGTATACGACCTAACCCTCGTGCCCAGCCCCGCCAAGCCGTAGGAGTGAGCCCCACTCATCGCTCTCCACTTCTCCGACCGCCGACGCCAAGATGATGATATCGACGCAGCAATTGAGCGGCTCTGCGATATTCATCGGACCTCCGCTGCTCTTGGAGCCGATCAAGATATCCATCACAAGCGCATTTGTCAGCTCCCACGGAGCTCGAGCCACAGCCGAGAGCTATGAATGCTGTGAAACCAAGCTCAAGACATTGAAGCGATGTAAAACCCCAATACTCTCCGGCTTGGTAATCTCAAAAACAAGTTGTGTTCCATCTTGTTCTCCCATTCCCCCGTTCCCCATTTCCTTCCCTGTGTGTGGTGAATTTGCACAGTGACTCGGATCGCATAAAGGCAGCTGTCGAGTCCCATTGCGCACTGTTTCCAGTGGCGAGCCCGCAGCCCTGTTCTTGACCTCATCGAACCTTATCTCACTTCCAATTGCCCTCGCCCATCCGAGTCATCCCCTTTTCAAGATCGAGACTTCTACATCGCAATCATGACCCTCCAAAACATCCTCGTCGTCGGCGCCACAGGCAAGCAAGGCCGTGCCGTCGTCAACGCCCTGCTCAAAGACCCCAACCATGCCCCCCACATCTTAGCTCTCACCCGCAACCCCGACTCCGCCAGCGCCCAGTCCCTCCTCTCAGCCTTCAAAGATGGCCAAGTCGAGCTCGTCAAGGGCGACACTGGCGAGCCAAAGGCTATCTTCGAGGGTCTTCCCAAAGGCTCCATTGACGGCATCTTCATCGTCACCGTCATGCAACAGAAACTTTCCGAAGAACAACAAGCTATCCCCTTGATCGATGCTGCCGTCGACCACGGCGTCAAGCACATCGTCTTCACGTCTGTAGAGCGTGGCGGAAATGAGAAGAGCTGGACCAACCCGACTAATGTGCCGCACTTCAAGACTAAGCATAATGTCGAGATCTACCTGCGCGACAAGGCCGCTAAGTCTAATGATGCTTTCACCTGGACCATTCTCCGTCCCGTTGCCTTCATGGATAACTGGAACCCTGGCGCTTTCGCGAGCGTGATGACGGCCATGTGGGCGTCGTCAATGCCAGAGGGCAGGAAGCTGCAGCTGATCAGCGTGCATGATATTGGAGAGTTTGCTGCGCTGTCGTTCAAGGACCCGGCCAAGTGGGCTGGTAAGGCGGTCGGCCTGGCTGGTGATGAGCTCACGCTGGAGGAGGTGAAGGAGAAGTTCCAGAAGGTCACGGGCAAGCCGCTTCCTCACTCGTGGAACATCCTCGGCAAATTTATGCTGTGGATGGTTACCGATCTGAGGCTGATGTTTGCTTGGTTTGATAAGGAGGGGTATGGCGCTGACATTCCGGAGTTGCGGAAGGAGTTCCCTCCTCTGATGGACTTGGAGACTTGGCTGCGGGAGGAAAGTGGTTGGAAAGAGGACAAAGCTTGAGGGCAAGGGGAATGGTTGCTTCGCATGACGTGAGTAGGAAAGGCTTTTATCGGTTAGTCAGGGTTCCAGGAATGGGTAACAACAAAGGACTCAATGGACGATTGGAAAATAATTCTCCAGACTGTATATATACCCAGTTACTTGAGGTTTCAATTCCATACACATCAATCTTTTATCACATTCGTATTAGGGAAAGTGTTTTCCCAAAGAAGCAGAATGATGCCGATATGCTTTCAGGATTGTTTACAGACAAATTCTTGTTTGTACAGCGGGTGAAGCCCATGAATCAGGGGAACAGCTACCCAGTCATAGCACAATACTCCAATATACACCTCTTCGAACTTCCTATCGTGTATCTCGTTGTCCCTCAGCACCTGTACGGTCCGGCCGCGGCCGAAAAGTTGCCAACCTGATACATGCCATCAGGGTCGCCCAAGCACTCGGCTGTGGCCGCAAGTTAGTATCACAAACATCCCCAGTTCGAAAAGCAGCAAATACATACCAACAGTGACAAGCTTAAGGTTATTCTGCTTCGCCCAGTTGATCAGCCACGGCGTAAGCGTCTGGACCGTGCTGGCATAAGTCTCGTGCATGAGTGGGATATGGCCATTGCCGCTGGTCCCCGCTTGCTGGAAGGCCTGCTGGCTCTGCTGGGGCGTGCGATTGTTCCAGTCGCCCGAGTCGATTGAGTTGGTGATGACCTTGTAGCCCATGCTGCGCATGACATTGAGGAACTGGCCGCCGGTGTCGAGGTACGGCGGGCGCATGTACGTCGGCTTGACGCCGATCAAGTTGACCAAGGCATCCTCCAAGCGCGTCATCTCGCTGCGGATCTGCGACTCGCCCATGCTACCCATCCGCTGGTGGCTCCAGCTGTGGCTGGCGACTTGATGACCCGAGTTGAAGGTTTTCTTGACTGCATCTGCCCAGTTGTAGATGCACCCGTAGAGAGTACCCGTCCAGAAGAAGGTGCCCTTGGCACCTCCCTGGTTCAAGATGTCGACTAGCTGGGAGGTGTACTGATAGGGACCGTCATCGTAGGCCAGCGCCAGCATGCCTGGGTTGCTGCAGCGCTGGATGATGACGCCAGGGCTGGGAGCCCGCTTGACGAACTCGACTGGGTTGAGGATGGGGTATGCCGTGGCGCTTGAGGCCAGCAAAAGGCCGGCGATTACTGTGTCCTTGAGCATCCTGGCTCTTGTTCTTAGTGCTTGGCTCAGGTTGGACAACGTGTAGCGATAAACCGACAGAGCCAATCGATGTCTGGGCTCTCTCTCCCTGTTTATATCCCGATATCCAGATCTGTTGTTCCGCTCTCCACAGCCGGTGTGTATTCTCTTCGAAAAGGCATTTCCTGGATGATTGTGCTGATGACAACATCAATTTGCGGGGAAGAAAGCGGTCCTGGTAGAATGGAATGGATGTAAACTTACTACAAGTTCATCACTTTACGCGGCGGCTTACACAGGCGATCACGTATGTAATCTGGGGTAGTGATAATGCTTGAGCAGTAACATGTGTTCGTTTACCCTGGAACTCCTTTGGGTAAATCGGAATTAATATCTCCCCGCGGGATCCGTCGATCGCAGATCATGAACAGCGAACAGGTGTGACATTTAGCCGCGTTACAAATCACTATACACATTCAAGCAACCGTCGCGCTATGTTTTAAGTACTTCCTTGACGTAGTCTATCATGCGCCCCGATCATGATCACCATGGCGACCAGGTCAATTACCCTTAATGAGCGTACCGGAAGGTGAGATCATGGAAGCTATTTCTAGGAGCTCAGGAAGCCCAAGCATGAAACACCATGTAAAGGAGTTTCATGTTGGAAGTTGGGAAACTCCACTTCAAATGTCCTGACACCGTCTCGACTATGCTTCAGAGTAGATTCGGCACCAAACCTCTCAGCAAACGATCAGAACAGATTCTGAAAAGTTTGAAGACCTTCCGGTTTGGCATTGATAACTACTTCAAAAGAGAATGGGGCGAGAGGACGAAAGTGCTGTTTGCGGGGGGTGTTGGCTGAGGTTTACCACATTGAGAATGAGATAGCTGAAGACAAAATGTCCTTCGCGAGAGTTGCAAGAGCCCGAATATAGCGAATTTCACATGCTCGAATGATGAGTGCGTGCCCTGACGTAAGCTCACATTGAGTGATCACATTGGTCATGACTGTTTGAAGTCGATGCAGTAAGCAGCTTGCCCGGTTGATCGTATCAGATAACACAAGATGGAAGGGAGGATGAGTGGAAGACTGAATGGAATAAGCCAAAGAAGCGTGCTCTGGAAGGTGGAAAGGAAGAATCTAGAAAGTCAAGAGGGATCAATGGTGGGACAGGATTTCGAGAGTATAGAGTGCCGCCAGCTAAGTGAGTATCACCATCTCTAGACCTTTGTGCCCTGAGAAAAGCATCCAGCGATTCAGTCATCCATTTACCCGAAGGAAGCGACTTAGACAACATAAAACTTGACCAGCATGCCGGTAGGAGTTCTCAATGAGAAGAGCATCTACAGTCTTGATACGCATCTCGGTAGCGTTTGCTCAAGTTGTCAACATAACCGACATCAAGGCCTCTGCATGTGCGCCACGCCGAGCAAGAGATAACCGCCAAGGCAGACTTTCCGATGAATCCTTCAGGTGAGTCGGTGAGCGAGAAGCTGAATAGTATTTACCGTTGTGGCCACTTGCACATCCACTCTGCGTCTCTGCAACACGTCACTAACACAAAAGTTCCAGAAGCTTAAAGATGACGTTCATATGACTCCACTCCAGGGTCTCCTGAAGATGTTGTGTGGTTTCAACACCCCTGGCTAAGAATAACGATGCGTTTAGCGGGCAGCAGCACTGCGGCACAGCCCTGTGGTGGGCACAGATGCTACGTGGGCGTATGGTACCAAACTGGGCCAATTTAACCGACGGCAAGCGCGTGCAGCGTTATCTGCGCCCGTACGTCGGGTAAAAGGAGAGATCCGGATCTTTGATACCCAACGGAAAGGTTCATACTGGCTAAATTCGATGTTTGTGGGGGGATGGCGAAAGTTTTGTTTCCAAAGAGTTGAGCGGCTTGCAGAAATGAATGTTTAGCTGCCCTTCATGACAAGAAACATTGGTGAAGGCGCCGCTGCAAAGGGATAGCCTGTATGAGATCGGTAACAAATTCCCAAGGAGGGTTGGCTTCCAACCGTTTTCGGTGGCATGAGCTGGTTTGAGCAAGTGCCGCAACTCACCCAGCGACAATCCTGACGATCTCAGAATTGAAGGGCAACATCGTATCTGCGAGCATCGAATGACACCCGAGTTTGTTGCAGCGTTGTCTTCGGGTACCTCTGCAGTGCTGCAACTCTGTGGAGTCTTTTTGTCAACACACCAAAACGGATATCACCGGACTCAGGTTAACATCGGCGGGTAAAAGAAATAAGAGTTGGGTTGCTGTGCATCGCAAAAACTGCCGGCCGAAGACCCGTTAATCCGGGTCGGTAGTTGACGACGGCGATGCTTAAGGTCAGGAAATATCGGCACTTGTTACCAATTCGAAAGACTAGAAAAGCCTGCTGCAGAGCCACAAAATCACTCGCCTTATTTTATTGAGCGTGATGGCCGCCAATGGGGACTCTCCAATGGGTGGTCTTCGAACAGTGATTTCGTCAGCAACATTTCCCCAAGCCGTTGCTGGCCGCCAAGCAAACCACATGTCCTCAACCAAGCATCTTTGCCTCGGCCAAAGGGTTGTTAATTGCCCCAGTTGTAGCTTTCCTGTTGATTCCGATGTCAATCGGAAGGAATCGGCATTTCTCAACTTTTTCATGAGTTCGAGAAAGACACACGAGGCTTGTCTTGTCACAGAGCCAGGAGGGTTCACAGCCTGAGGGCTAGAGTGACATGTCAATTCCCCGCGGTGCGCATCAATCCAGTGTGAGGGTTGAGATGCAGAGCGCGCTACTGCAGGCCAGCCCAGACTAGGTCAACAAGATTCCCAAGCTCGTGCAAGCGGGAAGCTTGTGTTGTGGTGTTTTGCAACACTGGGTCATTTCGATTCTTGTGATGGTGGAAAATTCCGTCTGGGGGCGGGCCAGGGGATGGTGCTCGGAAAAATTTCCGTGAACCGAGGCCCAAAGGCAAGTGGCATCACCAGTAGGCTGGATGGGAAGGTCGAATGTGAACTTTGTCAGGAATCGAATGACTACGACAAGGTTCTTTGAGCAGCGGGAAAGTTGAGCTGTTGATGTCCAGGATCCTAGGATGGCGTGCTTCAGAAACCGCGGTTTGCTGTTTGCTGTTTAGACTCCAGCCTTCTAGCCAATACGCGCGATATGCTACATACACGTCATGCTCGCACTTGCTAACATCTCAAGATCGGGCTTTGCCTTGGGGTGAGAATGGCATGATTGCTGCTGCGTGGTTCAAAGCCACAGCGGTCCAGAACCTCGGATGATGCTGTCATTCGCGCATCAGGGTAAGGAAGCCATACCGGCGACTTGGGGCTGGAACAAATAAGTGGACCGCAGGATCGGTGGCGCTTTTGGTGATGTTTTGATAATACAGAAGTAAGCAGTGAAAAGGCGATGACTGCGGTTCTGATTTCCTAAGAAGGTGAAGATGGTCGAAGATTTGGGGTTAAACGCCACATGGCTGCCTCCTCCATGTGTGCCTGGTCCCTGTCTTTCCCAACCCTCTGGGGCGGCGTCCGGGGAAGTGGCGCATGCTTGTGGCTTGTGGCACTTTGTGGCACTTTGTGGCCCGTGGCGGCCTCGTCTCATTGGTTAACCGCGCGGCTGGCGCGTAGCCCCTTCCGCGCGCCATCGCAGCCGCAGACGTCGTCCGACAACCTAAAACTTCTTGGGCATCGCTTTGCGCGGCCTCTTTCTTTCGTTTGTTTGTTGCCCTTCTTCTATTCTGTTCTTCCATTCTTTGGATGAGGTTGCGATCAGAACATGTGTTACCAGTTCTAGATAAAAGACAGTAAGGCCTACGGCGCCGATAAACGCGCGCTTGACAGCAAACGGAGTGATGCTTCCTCGCCAGCGGCGTTTTTCATCTTGACAGGACTCGATTCCCTTCTGCGGCAACGGGTGAATTGGAAATTCGTATCGCAGATACTCCAAAGATCCAGCGTCTTGGCAACGTCATCGTCGAGCCAATCCACGCGCCTGATCATGACTTGGTCAAGGGTTGGGAGGTCTTAGCGCATCACAAGCAGTTCCAAATGAGGTCTAGTCAGGAGCGCTGACGCAACCGGCATGTGGGTGGAAAATGAACGACACATCGAAGATCTGCGCGTTGAACTGCCGCAGATCGTCGATGATGTTGGACAATTCCCGCAATCAATGAGGCCTCATTCGATACTCTTAAGATTCCTCCATGTGATCTCCCAGCCATAAGTCCGGTTGGATGGAGCCAAGACGGTCCGGAGATGGCAGGTTGATGCGACTCTTCGGGACATCTGATCGGATCTGCTTTGACAGCTCGGCTTGACTCGCTTGACACCTTCGTTGCGACATTCGAGAAGATCCAGTTATTGCATCGCTTCCGGCCTGTCCGTAGAACGAGGAAGGTGAACGCCCCGAGTTTGTTCGTTCTTGTCAGGTGTCGAGACCTGTGGCTGAACATGAAGCAACTGATCCCGGGCAAACAGAGAGTCTCAACCGCACAGGAAAGGTCAAACTGGTGGGCCCCTGAAATCGCGGGCTCTGTGATGTAGGTAGTGGAGGTACGGAGGTGCTCGGCGTCACCGACGTCCCGGACAATGGGGAGAAGATCGCTCGTCGGTGTGGGCACGGTGAGGGCTGGGAACTCGCCGGGGCTCCGATGAAGCAGACGGCCGTTCCTCGGGGCCAAGACTGGAAGTGGCAGGTATCGTTGCCATCGGCAGTGCCAGTAAAGCAATTTGGGGAGTGGGTGGATGTGGGCCCCCTGTCACTTTGGAAGCTTTCTCGAAGACTTCGAAAAGTGGGCCCCTCGTGCTGGGCATGCTTGGACCTGCCTGAAACAGGTGATGGCCACGCCAGATTCCACGTGTTTGAAGCCTGCCAAACCAGGATCACCACCTCAGATCTCACACTGCCTCAGAATCCTCGACACGTTGCGGGCCCCTCGCGACCCACACATCAAAAAGGATCACCGGTGGACGGTGAGCGGCAGGCTCGGAAGCCGAGTCGCTCTGCTCGAACCACGTCCCTGTCAGTCTCCGCTGTTCACCTTGCGCGCTTTTTCTGCCTTCTGTTTTGGGATATTTTGTTGTCAACAAATCGAGGACCCCCACGGGCATTCACGATGGCTTTCGACGTGCCCAGCTTCTGGAAACGGTCAGGACAGCTTGTTCTGTTGTATGTGTCTTCGGCCGCTCCAGAGATACGTATGAGAGCATTCGGCGAGTCAAGTGCCGTTTGTCGGCCGGTTCGGCAACAAACTGCTGTGCATGTTGCAAGCGAGCCCATTTCTGCAGTGCAAGAAACAGCCTACAACCCTGCGGCGACGCGCAGGACTCCCGACGGTAAACTTCTGGAAAACTCGCAGATCCCTGCCGTGACGCTCGAGGCGCTATGTGCGCTCCCAAAATACCGCAACTCCATGCAGAGCCGGTACTTAAGACGGATTCTATATGGATGGCATTAGGGTACGGACGATGCAAGGAAAAGATTGACAGCTGTGACGGTGTAGCAAGTATCCGTAGTAGGCAGAGATCTCGATAGTTGGGAGCAGCGAAGGTGGTCTCAGCGATGCAACTGTGTGTCTGTGCAACAAAGTGCTTCACCGGTGCGGGTCCAACGATAAGATGGGTTCCTCCAACGGTCTTGCAGCCGAAGGTCTCGGCGTCCACCCTCTTCAGGGTTGCGCTGGTGGACTTGGCCCTGGGAAGAGTTCCCGAAAGAGCAGAAACTTTGGCTCCACACTTTGCTTTGGACGGACCGACGGGAACAGAACTCTCTGGACAAACGCTCCGATTTCCTTCTGTGGCCGACAGACGGCCTCCTCCGCGTTTCACCCCCGAGCACAGAGCGCAGGACAAACCTGAGCCTCCCGGCACGTGCTTTCTGCCCCGGATGAGAGAGTTGCCGGCTGCATTGCCGGCTTCGAAAGGCATTGGCACAGAGATCCGAGGACCGGCTGCGCCACATGCAGCACTTGAGGCGACTGTAACTCACAAACTGCAGTGCTGAAATGCTTCGTGGAATTGCTGAACATCGAGCTGGACTTCTTGCTTGCAATTCACGTCCATTGGTCTTCGCAGCGTAAAGGAGGGCATACGCACACAGCTTCTGGCAGTAAATTTTCTCTTTTCCGCTGATTGGGCTAGAGAGTTGCAGACACGGAACAAAGATGACCGAAGTCTTGTGATGTCCCGAAAAATTTGGGCTCCCATGGAAACGGGCTAGCATCGACTGGTGGGCTTCCAGACCAGATGTTCACCAGCTGCGGCTGCGAGAAGCAGTTGCCAACAAAATCATTAGCAATGGCAGTAGGTACAGGTACCATTGACCCACCCAAACTTGAGGCTACAACCCCACCGTTTTGGCACTCCGTTTTTGCACTTTAAGGTCCGTTTGTCTGCCCAGTAACAGTCTCACATAATGGAATCTCTGTTAAAGCATGAATAGACATAGCACTGACATCCCTTGGTCAATTGTTTTGATGAACTTTAGGGCAGCAAACTCTCCATTTTCACAGAGGGTTACAGTGCCGTAATGAGAACTGAATTGTGCTCTGTGTGGAATCCTTCGCGTCTTCACAAGTCGTGACATCACGACGCGGTGTTTTCGAAGTCCCACATTGGGCTCATGGCAACCCACCATTATCCCGGCAATTGTCGAGTGTCTCTTGCCTTAGGCGCCTTAAGCGTGCACTCGAGCTTCATACCTCAGACCAGAACACCCAAAGATCTCATGTCTCCAAGAGCGTTCGTCTGATGTAGCATGGAGGATCTACAAACGTGAAGGCAGCGCATGATATGGTGTTATCTCGGTTCAAGTCCAGAGCACAACGGCGCCCCATTGAATTTCGTGTTACTGTCTAGCTACCTTAGGTACGTACCTATCTACCTTCCCTACTCTGATCGGTGTTCCAAGACCCCCCAAAAAGGTACGTACCTGAGT
>JAAFKN010000135.1:0-20112 GCA_011800035.1 Thermochaetoides dissita | reverse complement strand
TGAACACATGTGGCACAGCACGTCGTGGTTTCGAGAATGCAACGCTGACCTGCTGCTCTGTTGCTGGGATTTATCCGTCGTTCAAGCTTATTTTCAACAACTCAGCAACAGCCATTGAAGCACAGCAAATGACCCTGTTGTGTCTGGGCTATCGTGCCAAGACGGATGCAACACCAAACACTCTTGCCGCGCTCTCGTCGACCAGCCCGTCGGAACTACAACGGCGTACAGACTCAACTTGATCCAGTCGGACGTTCTTGACTGGCCTGCGGCGATGTTCTGTTGCCATTGTCTTAGGTTTGTCCTACCAGAACTTCGGCGAGAACCCGAGCCTGAAAATTATCTTCTCCAGCCGAGGACGGCATCATACGAGAACTGAGCAAATTGAGCCGCATCGTTTCCATAGTATTAGTCTTTTGTGCTATTGTCCTTGACTCTATGATAACTGCAGACAGTTTATCCGGGCGGAAAGGGTCATGCTCTTAACAGATATTACTCCTGAAACATACCGTAACTTTCTTCCATTCCATCTTGTCCTCTTCAAGCACCTTCTCAGCTTTTTTTTTTTCAACTCACTCTGTTGCATCTCCGTCAGCCTCGGAGAATCCCCTTTCCTCCGTCTCCAATTCTCCTCCGTCTCCCTCAGTCTGACTTCCTCTTCATCCCCTTCCACAAACTCAAAAACCCTCCATTCCGCATTCCTTCGGTCCGTGCCCGCCTGTCCCTCCTTGGTCATTCCCTCCCAATCGCCCGTCAGGAAGGGTATGAACGCCCCATGCGATACAACCACGATGTGCGCGCCCTGCCCAGGACGGTCACGCTCGTATTTCTGCCCGATTTCACGCAGCCGGCTGCGTGCCTCCCTCGCGCGCTTTTCCAACTTATTCACATACGGCGCAAAGGGGCTGTTGCTATCTAGCTTGAATAGCTGCCAGCCATCCGATAGCTGAGAGAGGTTGACGACCTTTTCCTCGGGCGTGTTGAACTCGGCGTCTAGCTTCGCTACGGGACTGCCGACATCACAGGGCATAGCGGAGAGCTCCTGGAGCTCAGGCAGCGCGAGAATTGGTTTTCTCGTCCCGTTATCGTCACCCTTGCCCCGATTTTTGAAACCATAAAAGCAGGTCCTCAAGGTACGGCGCATGGGGGACGAAATCGGATGCGTGATGCGGTCATGGTAGGGGATGATGCCGCAAGCCGAGTACTCTGCTCTGTGCCAAAGGCTGTAAGATCAAGGTCCCGCAGGGAGTAGTCAGCGGCGACGTTATGCTGCCCTTGGGCGTGGCGGACGAGGTAGATGTAGATCGTCATGGCGGCTTATTTGTTTATAGGCCTAAAACAGAAGGGCTTGGCAGCTTAAGAGAGGAGTCTGCCGTCAGTTTCATGGGGAGGAAAAGTCAGCCATCAGCGGAAGGCAGGTAGGAGATAATGTCCTGAAAGAATTAACTGAACGAGTATATGGGGGCCGTTTACACAACCGATGCATACCTTGATCTAAACCAAACCCGGTGTAAGTTTTAACTCTTCACACAAACTTTCAAGGAGTCAGTGAGTCACCAACATTAACAGTACTGCTATCCGTACCCGAAAGCCTCATCCTTACCCCTCAGTCATCTCAGCCCAATCGCGGCCTCACTCAAAACTCAGCCCCCTTCAGCCCAGTCTCGTGCGCTCTTCGTCCGTTTGAACTTTAACGGACAACGAAACACTCGGCCTGCCCGCCGCAGCCGCAGCTGTGGCCGCTCGGTAGGACCCACCTCGGCACCGAAAAGCCCCACGCTGGCGGGAAGATCGGCTCCACAAGCACGGGCCGCGTACGTCACACCGGCCGATTGTGGAGAAGGACTTCTGACTTCTTTACCTTTGGAGATGAGGCTGGAACTTTTGTGTCCAATACATTGATGCGATATTGGATAAGCGCAATCTTCGTTTCAGGGACGGAATAAGGGGTATGGGTTGCTAACCAGAGTTATGGAAGACCGAAACCGAGAAAATGGCACGTCAAAAGGGTATAAGAAATAGGAACAAGAGCCATGTTGTTGGGTATATCCCCATCCCAGGAAACAGAGACCAAACATACAACAAAGCATACATGCAAAGCCTCGGCTGCCATTTCATCTTCAATAACCTCATTCTCTTCTTACATTAGTTCTCCCAATGCCCATACTACTGCACCTCCTACCCTCAACACAATTCCTCCAAATCCATACCACAAATAACCTGCCAACTTAAAGCTCAATCAAAGCCTCTTCCACAACAGGCTGCTTCGGTGCCGGGGCATGCTGCGGTGCTGAAGGGAATGCGTCAGGAGTCACACTACTAGCTTGCTGCTGCTGCTGTTGTTGCGGCGGCTGCCACACGGGCGGTAGCGGCATCTGCTGTGCAGCAGGATACTGCCAGTAGGGCTGTTGTGGCTGCCGTTGAGGTTGTTGCTGCAGGGTTTGTGGTGGCTGTTGGGGTTGCGAGGGCTGCTGTTGTTGCTGCGGAGTCTGCTGTTGCTGCTGTGGAGCTGATGGTGGCTGTGACGGCTGCGCGGGAGCCGACGCCGGTGTTTGAGGGACCGAGCCTTGAAAGGCTTGAATTGATTGTGCGAGGTTCGGGTACGGTGACACGGTTGCGTCGGGTACAGAGGAAGGCGGGGGCTGCTGTGGTTGCGATTGAGGCTGTGATGGCTGTTGTTGTGGGGGAGCAGAGGTGTTGAAGTAGAAAGATGCGGCGGGATCGGTGGTAGGAACCTGATCTGGCGCTGCTGGCGGAGCAGATGGTTGCGCCGGAGCGGGAGCAGACGGAGCTGTTGCCGGTTGTGATGAGGGGTAGCTCGGTTGTGGTGTATACGGAGGAGCCTGGCCGGGTGGCTGCCCTCCCCAAGTGCCTGTTGGCTGCGGAACTTGTTGTGGTGGATACGCTTGAGGAGGTTGGCTAACCATAGAACTGCGCCGGTCGTAATTTGCGTATTGTGCCTGAGGTGTTGACTGAGCAAAGGATGGCTGAGCAGTCGTCTGGTTGGGGGTCTCGCCAGTGTAGAAACTCTCCGCAGAAGGGACCGCAGCTGGCGCAGACGGAGCACTTGGTTGCAAAGATGGATATGCTCCGGTTGTTTGCCGAGATGGAGGGAGATTGTAACCAATATTGTGCTGGCTGTAAGCCCTGGAGAGCCGTTCCTCTAGCATGCGATCGTAGTACCGTACAACGGTCGACAGCTTTGCGTGGAGATCTAGAAGGGCATCTGGTAGAGTTAGAACTCAAACTTGAGGTTCATGAGCTGAATGATACATACCGTGCTTGCTCATAGTTTCTCCGTATGTTCGCGCAAGCTTGGGGCGCAGGGCACTGATGCTGTCATACAGCTCCTGGATCTGCGGCTCGCGGAGGATGGTTCCTGGCGGTTGAGTCTGGAGACGTTCAACAAGCGTGGCGAAGAGGTTAATGTTTTCGGCCTCAACAGGAGTAAGCTCGTAGTCGTTTTTGGGGAGCGTGAAAGGAGCGGCCGGAGATGCCGCGGCGTTGGAGGCCTGCTCCTTGAGAGCGGCAGCATGCTTCTTCTTTTGCTCCTCCATATCGGCGAGAGAAGCAGCAATAGCAGCTTTCAGATCTTCATCTTCCTCCTCCTCAACAGACTTTGGCTGAGCATTCCCATTGACCTTAGATTGGAATGACGGTCCGCTTGCAACGCTAGAGTTGTAACCCCGATTGTGTGCCTGAACCTCCTCCAAACTCATGGCCAGAGCCTTTTTAAGATCTTCATCGAAGGTATCCTCCACGCGGGCGCTGCGGGGTTCCATATGGGTACGTTGCTTGTTACCAGGGAAGTTCGAATAAAGCGTGGACTTGTCCTGGGTAGCACGCCTGGATGCCGACTTATCTGTCAGCTTGATATGGCAGCCATCACAGACGCGAACGGCCTGAAGGATGCCGAGATGTGGGAGCGGGAGTGTCTTGCTGGAGCACTGCTGATCGAAGCAGTTTCCACAGTTGCGGCAGTGATGCTTCCGGTTGGTAAAGGTGAATGCAGTACGGCAGCGCATGCAGACGTCTGAGTCGACCCATTCGGGGGGCTGAAGCAATGGTTGTCAGCAAGATTGTGATTCAAGACCGGGCCCAAGGTACACATACCGCGCTGCTATCTATCATGCTACTGCTGACATTGACGCGGGGAGGAAACTGGAAACCTTCCCGCTGAAGATTGCGGTATACCTCGCCGATATAGCCGAGCTCGTAACGCCCTTCGGTGGCGGTGGCCCAGGACTGGATCAACTCGAGTATCTTGGCGCGCACCTCGGCGTTGACGGCCGCGGGGCCAACAGCCCTGAGGAGGGAAACTAGGCTCTCCATAAACTCGCGGGAGGCAATTTCAACGAGAAAATGGGCGCCGCCATTTTTCACACAGGTATCAGTAAGCTGGGGGAGTGTGAGTCAGCGACATATTGCGCCGTGCAATGCGATGGCAGATGCTGTCCAAGCCACGCACATTGAGAGCACTCAGCTGGATATTCGGGTTCTTGTGGTTGATGCGCTTTTTGAGAGCGCGCATGGCATCTTTGGGAGCGACAGTCTTCGAACGGATGATATCGGAGATCTCGAGGTTGAGAGAGATGTCCTCGCTGGTGACAATCAGCATTTAGGGAGTCCGGGCAGTGCGGGGGATGTATGGCAGCCACGTACAGACTGCTGCTGGTGGCCTTCTCGATCTGTTCCTCCAGGGCGCTGTTGGCCCCAGATGACCACCAGCTCAACATCTTAAGAGCGAGTTTTGGGGTTGTGTTTGTTGGTTGCGGTTCCGGTCTATCGCCGTCGGCCGTGGTATGGGCGGAGAGCGGGTGGTTGGAGCTCGCGGGGTCAGTTGGGGTTGTGGATGCACCTGAACGGATGCGCAGGGGTCTGTCGCTTGCTGCGATTGAAATGGAGAACCAAGACAGATCGAGCCGGTTGATAAATCTGCAACAACAGCTAGAGCGGCGGCTGTGAAAGACGTCTAAAAGATAGGTAGGTATGATGCGAGACGTGTGGGGAGAGCATGCGATGATGAGAGAGATGTTCGTCCGCTGCAGCTGCCTGTCCGTTGGTTACGTAGGGGCCGCCTGCTGGGCTAGAGCTGGCCCCACATGCTTGGGGCGCATTGCGCGTGCTTGCGAGGCACCCCTGCACTTGGCATGCAATTGTGGAGCACACTGCGATTACGGAATGACGGTAACTTTTCCCAGAGCTTGTCCTTATATCAGCACAAGAGAGCGATGGCTCCATGCTTTTGGATTGCCATTAGCCAGAGAATCAGCAGCGCTTTGCTCAAAATTAGCCGTAAACTGTCAAAATTGTTCATCATCATTCTTTCAGGTGAATTTCATTTTGCAATGTCAAGCTCTGAACGAAGATGTTCGTGATGGGGCCTGAAATCCCAGGCCATCTGCTGCTTGGTCTTGGCATCTGGCCCCCGCCTGCGGTACGTATACTCGGGCCAAGAGAATTGAGGACGGGACCGACCTCCAGGGCCGCACCCCACATGACACCACCGGTCGACGCTAGACGACACCTTTGCGACTTCCAAGGACCCTATTCCAACTGCTGTCTCATTGTGGACGGCATTTGGAATTCCGAGTCTTGGGAGTGATCTGCGGCAAACGCCAAATCCAAGGCGCTCTCATACCAGTCAAGATCGCACAAGCAGGAGCCCTCGAGCTCTCGCTAGAACCAAGCAAACAAAGAGAGCAACACAGAGCCACCGCGCTTGTGGCCCCAGTTCCCTCCTCCTTCGCTTTGTGCTCTTACTCTAATGCCATATACAACTTATCTCGTTCTCACGTTCTCCTGAGTTTGCTTTTAAAACGGATTCGCCTTACCATTCGGCTTTGCCTTCCCCAGCGATCTCTCGATTCTCGACGTGCGCTCTTCGGATACCTACTTCCTCCCCTCGTGTCTTCCGTCCGACGGGCACGCTGCATGCTCCAGTACGCTCGCGCGCGCGTTTCGATCCCTAGTTCCCAAAAGCTGCCGAGATTTTCCCACGTGCGCAGCCCGACAAGTGCGTTGATATCGCCCACGTCATGACTCCAATATAGAAGTTTTCGTTCGCATCGCTCAGCTCTTCCTGCCCCTTTCGCCATGGCCGGCTCAGCCTCCGTGGTCCGGCCCGCTGGGTCGCCATCAACGCCCATCAAAACCCCCGATGGAAGGTCATCAGCCGGCTCCAGACCTTCGAAGCCACCCCTAGCCCATATCGACGACGTCCTGTACTTCGACATCAACCTCCAGATGTTTATAGATGGCCCAATTGACAAAGCTCTCAACGAGGCCGATAATTTGCTGAAAAGTGCGTTGGCAAGCATAAACTTTGGAGGCCGACTGGACTATGCGCTTCAGGATTTCCTCCAAGCGCGTGAGATTATCACTCGAGCCATTCCGAAAAACAGGGCCTTCACTGGGCTTCGGAGTGAGAACAAAGGCCAGTTTGACCGTTATTCAGCGCTTCTGGAGCGAATGAACAGTCTCTTGGGCAAGTTTGACGAAATTCAAGACGAGATCAGGGCAGACAATGCCCGGACAGGAGTACAGCCCACAGTGAGGCACTCAAAAGCATCAAAATATACTTCACCAGCGACATTACCGACGAGAATACAGATACCAGGGGAGACTGGTGTAGCGAGCCCAAATGGAGGCAGCGCCTCTCCCCCTTCAGGCAGCCCATCGTCTGTCCATACATTGCCACCGCATATCAAGCCAAAACCCGCGAATCTCCAAGGCCAGGTGCTTCATAACCGGTCTCAATCCGCTAGTGCCATGACAGCTTCGTTGCTTGAGAGATTGGGCAATCTTCGACAAAACAAGACCTTGTCCCCAAAACAGGATTCTCCGATCCGCACACCACGTGCTGTTCCTTCAAAATCTCAATCACTTCCACCTGAGCCTCCACATCCAACAAGTAGCGCAAGCAGTGCCAGTTCTCTCCCCGAAATGCCCAAAGTTCCGGAGGCTATCTATCATCCTCCGCGAGGCACCGTTTCTCCCCAACCATCAGCAATACCCACAAGTGCTGCCCCTCGTCCTGTTTTCACGAGGACGTCCTCCACTTCTTCACTAAGTGGCAACAGGAGCAGCAGGCCGTCTCTGGTGGATAAGCGCACAGCTTTCAACCAACCTTTCGTACCTCCGAACCCCGTCTCCAAGAAACCAGGGCTGTCTATACCCCCTGGCGACACCATCGCGGCAGAGGAACTGTTCCAGCTTATGAAGATGAGCGACGATAACTTCCGTATATTACTGATTGACATCCGTAGTCGTGAAGAGTTTGATGCTGGCCATATCATGTCGGAGGCCACCATATGCATCGAGCGCGAGGTGCTGCTAAGAAGGGATATCTCGGCTAACGATATTGCCGAAGCCATTTGCATTTCACCAGCTCACGAGCAATTACTATTTGAGAAGCGTCACGACCACGATATCATCGTGTTCTACGACCAAGACTCGGAGAGAATTGCCGGCACACCTCAGAACTCGCGCGAACAGGCCGTGGTGGCATTCTTCCGTGCGCTCAACATCTACGATTACTCGCAGCGAAAAGCCATCGTCAAGCTCCTTCGCGGTGGCATAAAGGCGTGGGCAAGGCTGTATGGATCAAACACCCTGGAATCGTCATCTACGGCTCCTTCAAAGACAGAACCAATGAGCCCTTCGAGTGCTACCTCATCCCTTTTGACTCCAAGTCGACGAAAGCACCTGCCACGATCAATTCAAGACCCGGAGGAAGCGAAGCGTTGGGAGAGCACGCTGGCAGACGGTAGCGCCATTTCCCCTATAAGAACAACTGAAGAGTTCCTTCGGCATTTCCCCGCCATTCCGGGAGCCAAGGAGTCCATGACTTCGTCCTCGTCGCCCAGCTTGATGAATCATCGCTCACCATATGTCACCAGCGTGGGTTCGATACCACTACCGCCAACACGGCCACCACCAGCATTCCCGCGCAGAACACATAGTGGGCTTGGAGACGCCGGTGAAAGTTTGTACTCGGCGACGAGGCCGACCGTCAAGTCACCGCCGCTCAGCCGCGAGGGCCTGCGGAGGCTACGGCCCGGGCTCAAGAACCCAGGCGTGTACTGCTTCGCAAACAGCTCACTGCAGGCCATGTTCAGCACACCCGGGTTTTCGCACGAGGTTATGATGGGTGAATGGGGCTCGGTTCCGAGAAAACCTGGCGAACGGATGGAGAATCCCCAGCTTCTCATCAAGTTGTTGTCCATGATCTTTAAGTGGCTCCATCGCGGAGATATGAAGGCCTTGGAAACTAGAACATTCATGGTTTGTCCCCTGGTTTCTCCCTTCGCAGGGCAAACACCGCTAACACACCTCAGGAATACATTCGGGAGATTCACGGAAAAGGGCCGGATGGCAAGCATAAACCAGAGCCCGAAGTATTTGGTGGGTGTTATCAGCAGGACGCACAGGAGTTCTACTCGTTCGTCATGGACAACATACACGACGAGACGAATGTAAGGCGTGATCGGCCACCCCCCAAGGGTGAGAAGTCTTACACGCCCAAAGACGGCAGCATCATCCAAAACGCCATGGATTACTGGAACCTCTACTCGAGTGCCAGTGCATCAATTGTCGACAAGTGGTTCCGCGGTCTTGAAGCCTTCATCTCCACATGTCACAACCCCGGTTGCCGTCAGGAAATTCGGCTCTTCCAGCCCTGCGACATCTGGATCCTGAATCTTTCTGGCATGGGCAGCCAAACAGACCTCGAAAGCCTGCTCGTCAACCACCAAACCTCCGAACACTTCCCCGACCTCGTCTGCGAAACGTGCAAGAAGCCTGGGCGCTCACGCAAAGCCAAGTTTGCACGCCTTCCCGATCGCCTAATTTTCTGCCTTAACCGATTCCATTCCAATTCATCATCTGGATTCTCCAGTCCGTTCAGCAGCAACAGCAAGATTCACTCCAAAGTTCGGTTCCCCATCCGCGACCTCGACCTTACGCGCTTCTGTGCGGAGCCTGACCCGGATATGGCAACCACGGAGGATCGACATTTTGCGGGACGCATGAAGTACGATTGTTACGCGGTGACGGTGCACGTTGGCACGGGCATCAACGGTGGGCATTACTATGCCTATGTGCAGGATGACTCGTCGCCGGATCCTACGGACTGGCTCCGGTGTAATGATGAGAATGTCGATCGCGTCAAGATCGGGGCGGGGCCCGGAGTGTCTGGGGACATGACAGAGCAGATGTACCAGAGCGGGAATGCATCGGCGTATATGATCTTTTATCGGAGACAGGGGACATGAGCTTTTTTGTTGGGTTGGGGTACACGTGGGGTCGAATAGACGATTGGAGGTGTATATACGGGGTGGTTTCTTACGGGTTTCGTTGTTCTCTGGGGCTGGTATGAGTCGAGAGGGACTTGTAATCTTGGCATGAGCTACAGAAGCAAGCGTGTGTTGGACAGGTTTTTGGCTTTCGCATTTACTCTTTACGATTTGCTCCTCCCAACCTGCGGTTCCTGGGATACCTTATACACTCGACGGCAGACGAACGACGATACAAACACTAATGTTCAGAGATACCACAAGAATTGGCACTGCGTTGAGAGTTGCGACGAAACGGATGCACTATGTTCTCTGTGCTGTCTCTTTCAGCTGTGTCTCCAGTCGTTCCAGTCACTAAGGAGCCATTGCCCGGTGCCCATTGAGAAGGTCACGGTGTTAAAGCGGATCCGCAAAGCAGGTTCGCTGTCTGAACCTGGTGCGATTACACCTCAGGTGGATGTACTTACCAGCATCTTCTATCGGCGGCCTCGGAGCGCGACTCCCACCTAAGGTATGGACAGCTGGCAGCCTGGCTTATCGACGTCCAACGATCCTCCGACTGTGTGTGAAGCATTTCGGGAAGAATACGAGACCAGAGGGATCGGCAGAATATCAACGCATGTCCCATCCATGTATGGAACCGCTGGGGAGCAGGCATCGACCATAACCCAGGAGAGCTCAGCATTGTTTCACCGGCTAACCCCACAGTCGTAAGTGGTTGCGGGAAGGGTTCGAAGGTTTGGAACTAAAACCACTTCCACATCCTTGAGTTCAGGCGCCTGAAAGACCGAAGGGATGCGTCCATAGTCCCACTAACGCTCCCCTAGGTATCGACCGTGCAAGTTTGTTATTAAAGTAGCTTGCCAATTCCGGATAATGAAATCGAGATACCTCGTCAAGGATGGAACGTAGTATCTAGAACCGGGACGTTCATGGCGATTTGGGTTGCTAATCTTGAAGCGGCAGTCGGGACTCGGGTCGTCAGTGAGCCTCTCACTTCTCTGACATCTCTTCCCACCCAACCTCCAACATTTGCCCATACGACACTTCTCCTCTTATTCCCCTACTATCTTAGATGCAGCCCAGCAACAATGGCAGCTCCAGGCAGGATTACCCACACCTGCACCTTGATTGGAGACAAATATTCATAAGGAGAAGTGCTCCCAGGCGAAGTTTTTTCTCAAGGAAAGACAAGACTCACTCATCCTAATGAAACACTTTAGCAGGATTTTTGAGCCGCTTTCACCACCCTGCTCAGGATGTCAAGGTTTTTTGCTGACAGGCCTGTCAGATTGTACACGAAGACCAGCATTCTTCTTCGAGTCCAACTGCACAAATGGTCAAGTGAAAGAGCACCGAGTTGACATAGCAACAGACTGCGATAATGAAGCCAAGTCCGAACGATCCCAAGACATTTCCCATTGGGTATCAATAAACAATACAAGAGAAATAATGCTACAGCTCAAACAGAACCTAGCTTTCTGTCCCAAGCAATCCTCGACCCAAGCGACCAAAAGACCCTGAAGAAACCAGCGAAGCACTTGCGCAAAACCACGGCCGACAGACGCAGCGACAAGCCCACGACCCAGACCCCAAAACCCGGCGGAAATATCAACAACATACCTAGGAAACAATAAAGGATTCTGCCTTGACGATGGACCCCACGGAGAGAGCAGTCGAGAGGCCCACAGATTTACTGGGCCTTGATGCACTCCGCGATCTGCTTGGCGTACTTCTCCTTCAGGGCCCGGCGATTGGCCTTTTGAGTCGCTGTGACAAGGCCCTGTGACAGTGTCAGAGTCAGTACCCGTTACTCAGAGTTGAAAAGGGAAAAGCTTAATGGGTAGCGGCAGGTGATAGGAAGATTGAGGCAGACGGGACAGAACACTTACATTCGCAGGCGTCCATTCGTCGCCAACAAGAACGACGCAGGCGACCGTCTCGAGCGAGCTTAAACCCGCTGCCCGCGCAGCCCCCTGCAATTGCTGGAGGACTGCCTCACGGACTTTTTTGTCGGCCAACAAGGTGGCATCGGTCAGCCGGTCGACATTCACGCCGGCACCCTTGGCCAAGCTGCGCAGTGCCTGTTCGCTGGGCACCACAATCGCGATGGGCCGAGTGCAGTCTGCATCTCCGTAAACCATGACGGCCTGCACGCAAGCCACACCGCGGTAGACGGCCTCGAGCTTTTCAAGCGCGATATACTCGCCGCCTCGCAGCTTGACTAGGTTCTTCAAGCGGTCGACCACGCGAATGTGGCCGGTTGGCGTGAACTCACCAATGTCGCCCGTCCGGAACCAACCGTCGACAGTTACGGCCGCGGCAGTCTCCTCTGGGTTGTCGAGGTATTCCCGAATCACGGGCGCGCCGCGGATCAAAATCTCGCCGCGTGGAGGCTCCCGATCCGTGAAGTACCCGAGCTCGGGCACCGAAACAAGCTTGACCTCGACAGAGGGCGGGATTGTGCCGATGGCATCGTTCCCGATCTCCCACTGCAGGGGGCTGGTCATTGCCCCATTCCCGCAGGTCTCTGTCAGCCCATAGCCGACCAGCATGGGCGCGAGAACAACAGACAGAAGCCGCCTTGTCGCCGGGGCGATCCCGCTCGCCCCGTTGACAATGAACCGCAGGTTAGAGGCTCCGACGTTGGCCCGGACACGCGAAAGGATGGCCGCGTCGATAATCCCAACCCCGGGCAGCTGCCAGGAGAGAAGGCTTTCCTTGGCCCAGACGGCACCCCAAAATATAGCCCTCAAGGGCAGAGGCGTCTTGGCCACCTTGGCTTCGATCCCCTTCTTCACTGTCTCCCAGACCGCCGGGACACCAACCATGATAGTGGGCTCGAACGCGCGCATGTCACCTGGACAGCCGGGCTCCATGTCGCGGTCCGACAGTGTGCGCGGGTGGCCGTAGCCGAGCGTCGCGCCGACGAAGATGGCCAGGTTTTCGAGCACCAGCTCGAAGATGTGCGCCAACGGGAGGTACGCGAGCACGCGTTCCTCGTGAATGAGCACCGGCTGGATGAGTGCGTGCAACCCCGCAACCGCAGCGACAAAAGCGCCGTGGGTCACTGGGACTCCCTTTGGCGTGCCGGTGCTGCCCGACGTATACATGATGCAGAATGTATCGTCCGGCCGGGGCACGGTGGGGTCAACGGGATTGGCTTCGCCCAGGGCGCGGAGTTCCTCGAAGGAGAGAATGGTGAGCTCCGGTCGGGCGGCTTTGGCGGAGAAGAGGAACTCGGCCATCTCGGCGTCCGGAATGGGCTGATGGCTGGCCTGGTTGTAGACCAGCACGCGGACACAAACAGCGCGGTCCTCCAGCAAGGGCCGGCGCACCGTCTTCAGCAGGTGCGGGTCGACGAACATGGCCTCGGCACCCGACTGCCGCATCGAGTGCGCAACACCCTCCTCACCCAGGGTGTCGTAGGCTGTGACTATTGTGATGGCCTGCGAGGCACATGCGTGGGCGACGGCCAGCCACTGAGCACTGGTGGTCGCGAACAGATGCACCCGCGACTCCCGAGGGTACAGGTGCAGGGCCCTCAGACCAGCGGCGACCTGGGCAGCAAGCACAAAGTACTTCCTGTACGTCATGTGCTTGTACGGGCCCAACGAGTAGGTCGTCCACTCCTTCTCGATCTCCTCGCCGCCGCGGACGATCTTGCGGCGGGAGGTCTTGGTGCCCAGCAGCTGGCGGGTGGCTATGGCGGGCTTATCGCCATAGAGCATGGCTGAACGACGCACCAAGTGGTACGCCGTTTTGACTTCCGGATCCGGGCGGGTGAGCAGCTCCGGAATGGCCGAGGGGTGCCGACGCGGCGCCGTCTCGTTGGCTGCCGGTGTGGCATCAGGAACGGGAACGGTGAAGGGGGGCTGCTCCACGGCGTGGAGCGGCATCGAGCCAGTGGCCCAGAGAGCCAGCTGGGGTTGAGGTTGATCGTTCATTTTGTGTTGGAAGTTTTTTGGTCTTTGAAGGAAGAAAGCAAAATCGAAAAGCCAGGGAGCTGCTGTGGTCGAGTTTGCTTTCCTTGCTGAGTGAAGGTGGAAAACTATTGGGGGTGTCTGCTTTTAAATAGTCGTTGGCAGATAGATAGCTCTTGCGTCTTAGCTTGGATAATAAAAGCTATCTGGTGCTTCAACACTTGACAATAACAATTTTCCCTCCGCGAGTTGACCTTGATCGTGCGTTGTCCGGTGCCTAACAGTTCACATCATTGCGGGTTTATGGTACTGAGATCCGGGGTGCGCACGTGGAGCTGTATATTGGGATGATGACGACATTGGAATCGAGGCATCGCCACACAAGCGCAAGTTACCTCGGCTTATGGATGTCAGTCAGATTGAGGGGTAAAAGTGAGAGATGGCCTGTAAGGAGGCGATCATTGGATGAGGAGTGTCCCAATGCTTTGGCGTGTTGGCTTCAACACGTGCTGCCTGTCAGTGCGGGAAGAAAAGTCGTTGGGGGCAGGTGTTGTGTAACAGGTAAGCTGACCTCTGTGCTCGGGGGATCGCGGTGCTAAGTAGTGCTCCGTGCAGGGTGCATCGATCTGGGCTATCTGAGTCAAGAACCCGTGGCTTCATCACAAAGCCATGTTTCCAAGCGTGGTGTAAAGATCATTTTGTCCGGCCTCGCGATCCGAGTCTTTTATCTGACTGTTATATCTGCATCTGTGTGACTCGCTTGACCTTCACCTTGTATCATCGTTCTTATCGCTGGCAAGGCAGTCTGTGCTAAGCATGCTTCGTCGTTCGTCAGCACCACGGCAAACCTCCAAGCACCTCTCTCTCAACTCAGGCGACCCGACGCGATTGGCCCTCTCGCACTCTTCGTCCTCCTCTATGTTTCTTGCCCCTTTTACCCAGTACATATCCCTTGCTGCACGAACCCCACATTGCGTCCCGAGGGAACGGGACGCGGGGGTGCCAAGAGCGTCGCACAACTCCACCCAAGGCTACAACCATCGCCGTTCGCCAAGACGGAGATGGGAGCGTGCACCGAGCTCTGGCACGGAGCGAAGTGGAGTGTTCGGGGGATCCACTTCCCACGGGATGGGTGGTGAGCTGGGAAGGGAGGACTATGAGAGATGTCAGGAGTGCGGTTGAGGTTGGGAGGGAATGGGGAAGGCGCGATGGGGGAGGGTGGATGAGTGGGTGTGTGGTGGTGATGAGATAGGAGGAGGAAGGAGCAAGGGTTCATGAGGGAAGGAGGGGGTGCACTTCGATCGGGTCATGTTCTGGAGTGAACCATAGATGCAGTTAAGAGATGGAACACAGGATTGACTAAATCGAGGAGTTGGGACAGAAGCAGGTCTTCAATCGCTCATTTATAAGCACACCTTTTAGGGACATTTTTCGCCCAGGGATCTCTGAGTTTGGTGCGCGCAGCCGAGTGAGTACTGCCCGAGGTCTTGAAAATTCCCTTTTTTTTGTGTTTCTCTGGTGGCGTTCTCAGACAGGCATACTCTCTTACATTTTTTTGTCCCTTAATGTGCTCTTCGGTTATCATCTGATGTTTAGGTGCCAAGAGGGAGAGGGGATGCAGGTCGTGCAGATGCGTCGGAGGAGTCGGGGCCAGGAGTCCGGGGGTCTAGCACCGACTCTGGGCTTCCGGACTGGGATGTCCGCGCTGCACCTTGGGTCTTAGCATCTCTGAGGCTGAGTGATGATTGTAGTTCATGATGGAATGAATGATCTGTTCTTCTTCAAACAAGGGTGAGGAGTTAATCGGTGATGAGACCTTTCTGATCAATAAGCTGTGGATATGGGCAAAAGTCTCGGGGGCGCTATTGTTGGGTGAGGCATCTCCAGCAATCGCACCCGCTATGGCGCCCACTGGTTCACCACCTGGAGAACTCCTCGAGCTTTTGTTGTTCCATGTTCCAAGACAATTTACACAATTTACAATTGTCCATACAGGTATAAGACCAATGTGTATAATGCCCTTTATCTCACTTACCGATTATCTCCATAATCACAAATATTATCCAGCTTCATACACCGCACACCGTCGCAGAAATATACCTTCGTCTTAACCATAAAAAGCTTACCTCATCATCCCTTGCGGGCTGAGGCTACGAAAACCCTCCTGTTCCGGGATCGCCTGCAGCTCGGAGTCGACTCAACTCCTTGGGGGAAGTTCCCGAGTGAGGGTGTGTTTATGACTCCGCTGCCCAGCAGAGCTTTGGATTCCAGCTCAGTCTGCGGGGGAAACCGTTGGAGGGGGCTATTGGAGTTTCGTACTCTGCGAGTACATGCACTCAGCGAAAAGCCCGAGAACGCGAGGGTTTGCCTGCACCTGCCACGAATCGAACCGGGGCCCCTCCCACATATGCATGTGTCGGCGCATTGGGACTGGTTCGACCGCAACAATTACCAGACGATACATTCGTGATCGCAGCTTTGCCGCTTGATCACAGCTTATTTTCAGGCTGCAGCAGGCATTTGGTAATAGCTGACGTCCAAAGGGTCCCTTATCAACCTCTGTCCTGAAGTCTAAGGAGCTGCTATGCAAGCTGGTCCTGTGATTTCATGTCTTCATGAGGATGTTCTCCGTCATTTACTTCAATCATGTCGGCCTAACTGTCTTAAATCATCACTGATGGTTGGTAGCATTGTGCGAGCCCCTGCTGCTTTCTTTCTCTTCTTTTATCCACACTATCCATCATTATCTATCCCCACGAGCTTCTCCTGGAGGGTGGCCTCCCTTGTGCCCACTTGCCGACCACCAAAGCCATACCGACTGGCAAGGCAAGTCTTTACGTCAAACTCGAGGCGTGTTTCTTCTACCTGGAGAGCAACTTGAGCCCCCGTCCTTAAGATGCACGAATCAATATCTCTCCTCTCGATGACAAACCTATCGATCGGCGTGTGAGTAATGCTGCTGGAATGTCAGAAAATCAACATTTAAAAAAAATGCCTTCCATTTTCCTGTCCATTTCCTTGGGACCCTGGTTGTCCCTTCAATAGCCCAGTCCTCCCAACCGTGATCCCGATAATATCCGCAACTTCTTCGGCCATTGATCCGTGACTAATACTCCCTGGGGAGTTCTTCGTATACTCTGACTTCATTGATCTATCCGTTCCACGGGGGTATTGAAAGGTTCGGCTGCCAATTATACTGCATACCTTGAACTGCCTGTACCGGGCCGCAATACGCCTCGACTGGATAATCCCGGAAGACCTGAATCCCACCAGCATATCCCTGTCCTGGATTCACTTGAACTGGGAATGCCGATCCTATATGCATCGGACTATTCTGACCTGGCCGCGCCGGTCCCGGGTGCAGCACTCTCGGCTGTGGCTCAGGCTTGATCTGAACCTGTTGCGTCGATATCGATCCTTGGTATACCTGACCGCGCTGCTCGCGTTTGACAGGCACTTGGACACTGGTCAAGGCTGGAATCAGAGCCATAGAATCCACTGGATCGTTCTTCATCACAACTGGTATCCTCTTGTCATCTCCAGCTCTTCTGCTCTGGTCATCGTTGTCGTTCTCACCATCATCACTCTCGTCTGTGGACGTTTCAGAGACGCCACCGTCACCTTCAGAGGATTCGCTCTCGCTCTCGCCGTATTCGTCCCCAACTTTGTCAACAAACTCTTTGGGAACGTCGACGTCCTCAACAAAGTAAGCGTCCTGATAATGCTCGAGTGTCGTCCATTCAGCTGCCCATTGAAGGGCAATTGTAGCAACTTCTCCTTGAAGTTCTTCCTTGTTTCTCAGGAGTCTCTCGTTAATCATCTTGGTCACCCGCAGGTTGTTAAGAATCAAGCCCAGTTGGCCCTTGGCCTGAGCGACTGCATATCTCTCGATTTCATCAACCTAACGATCGAGCTGTCGATCGAATGGAGATTGGCCCTCTCCATCCTCCTGTAACCGAGCAAAAACATATTGTAGCACTTCTCTTTGATTTTCGCTTGTATCTCGGCCTGGCGCTTGGCATATCGTCCTCTCCCTGGAAGGTAGGAAGTTTGATGATAATATGCCTTCTACGCCAAGAATCGGCTGTGCGAATGATGCTAGACTTACTGCGGATCCGGAGAGCTTTCCCAAATATCTCGTGGAGTGGGCCTCTCAACTCTAGAATGAGCACTGGGTGAATTTGAGCCCCCCTGACAAGAGATTCCCTCGATGACATTCTTAACTCGATGATGCACCTCGGCTCCGATGTTGTCCATGGCTCTAGAAATCTCATTGAAACAGGAGGTGAGACGGGGTGCCGTCGATTTGATGTGTCTTAGCAGCTCTTCCATGTAGGCTTTCCAAAGTTTTTTGATCTTCTGCCTGAGAGGTGCTTCCGACTCGGGGACCTTGACGTGGAAGAAGTCGTACCAATCATCTTGGATTCTCTCGAGAAATGCAGATCCCTAACTTCTGACCTAATAGTGTGTCTGTCGCATGATGTAGAACCCGCAAAACTCACAGAGAAAGGAGAAAGTCATATGTCGGCCGCCCTGGTAGACGAGACTGACATGGACCCCCAGACTTTCTGAGAATGGCTTCCAATGTCGCCCAACTCATCTTCTCCGCTGAGTAGCGGTCACCTGGGTATTTGCAGGGCGAGCGGCTAACAGTTTGAATGGCCACAGACTCACTCGAGCGAAACTTCTATTCCTTGTTTCGGAGAGGCCCAAATGGCCTGGATTCCTCGACCCTCGCCTTTAGGATCTTCCGTATTTTCTGGAGGACTTCGTCAGAGATCAGGGCTCATCGGGATCCATGCAGTACTTACAGTTTTATATTTCATATAGCACCACTGAAGCAGCCGCTCGATATCATTTCTCGAAATCTGCACGGCACCCCTTGAGTTACGGTCACACTAGCGCAGGATACCGGCGAGAGGCCTGCCAAGAGCATGTAGAATCAGATCGAGATGCTTCTCGTGCTCTCGATACACAGACTCTTTGATCCATTGCCACAATTTAGGGATCCCCGTGTACAATTGCGTAGGGAATCCCGTCAAGGAGCGTTTATTGGTTAACAGCCTGCGAAAGGCAGCTGAAGATACTGGGGAAACCTCGACTGTCCCCTCTTCCTTTTTCACAATGCGGCCGTTGCGACAGGCAAGTTGCTGCTGGCGGTGGAAGTAGTCGGCTCTAATTCGTGCCTTGATGAACTCATTGCGAATCCATACATAACGATGCTTCTTGCATCCTTCGTAAGTAGCTAGGTTGCGCTCAAGAGACAGCATTTCAGCAGCGAGGGCACTTCTCTCTGTCTCGTACTTCTTTAACTGATTACGCGTTTTCTTCAGCGTTTCCTTAAGTGCGTCATACGCCCCTGGCTAGCCTCGCCATCTGATAACTAGTTATCTAACAGTTTTTTTGAGAGAAGCTTGAGTTAATAAAAGAAAGACAAATTATGCTTGGGTTGGGCGAGCTTCACTCACTTGACTTGAGTATATCTATAGTGTCACGAAGCTTGTTGCCCTTTCGACTGCATGATCTGACCACTTTTTATGCGCATCTGGGCCCCTTCTTCATGGCCTCCCCTGCCGCAGTAAGCGACTGAATCTCTTCGAGCGTCTTGCGCAGTTCACAATCCTGTTGCGCTTGCCTGGGCTCCTTGTAAAACGAGTCGCAATTGAGCTCATCCATTTTGGATACGGAGACACAAAAGGAGTCTTTGTCATACTTGTTGTCAAGCTGCATACATAGCTCTTGGTGGTTGCTCATCAGCGTCATTCCCGTTTTCTCATCCACTGCTCTGATCGCAGGGGTTACGATAACGCTGACAGAAAGTTGCTGATAATATTTCTCAGCGATGTCGGATCGGCTCTCGAGTAGGTCAGAGAGGCCTGGCAAGTCCAACAAGACATGTCCATGCTTGAGAATGCCGGCCTTGACTTGCAACCTCAATCCCCGAATGAGAGGCCAAGAAGTGATATCCTCCACCGTCTGTGTTGAGTCGAGGTATGGCTTGATCTCAGAAGCAAATGTTCCCAAATCCAAATATGCCGACGTTATAGGCATGGTCTGCCCAAGCAGGCTGACAACCTTTTCGTTCTTCTCTAGGATGGCTTGGGCTGTGCAAGCTTCATCTTCGAGCTCATGCTCAGTAAGATTCCAGGCATCACACACTCTGCCAACGCCTCTAAAAGAAGTCTGCCAATTCTTCAATCGCTTGAATCGCTGTTCCTCATCCTTAAGTTTTTCCTCGTGGAGCTTTTTTTCGCTGGCGTACGGCGTCCAGTACACCCTCGCGTCCATGAGTGACATCTTTCTTGCTGCGAAAGTAGATACCGGCTTTGAACTGTTTATCCTCGCTATCGTCATTGTTCCACGCGATCTTGCAAACTGCCGCGGTGGAAGCTTGAGTATTGCTAGTTTAGAGTAGTTCCGGGAAGTCGAGAATAGCGTTCAAAAGAGTTATTTTTCCTGTCCCCGTTGCCCCTGCCATGCCGACTAGGATTTCCAGCGTTTGGTTAGACTTTTCGATCTCCTCTAGTAAACTGTTAGTCAAACTCAACTTCAACGGCGCTCCACTCTACTTACTCAGTTCCTTTTCCTATTGCTGAAGATCATGTCTGCCTAGGAAGTGAAATGGTTTGTCGTGCTGAGGTAGCTTGTCGATGCATTCTGTGAATTTTTCACAGACTTTGCGGGCGAATTACCAAGACATCCTCAACAGCTTGCTGCTTGGTGAAAACTCTAGTGAGAAGGTCTTTCTTCTGACACGATTCCCAGGAAAAACTTGGTTAGACATTTGAGCGAAGTTTGAACCAGTTATCCCGAGCAGAAGATGGATGGAGAGCTAACAGTCAGCTTTGAGTCGAGATCAGAAGACGTTTCTCAACGAAAATTTGGAGACCGCT
>JAAFKN010000134.1:0-20147 GCA_011800035.1 Thermochaetoides dissita | reverse complement strand
GTCAAGCCGGCGAGAACGGCGAGCCGGTCATCCGGGTCGTCTATCAGCGGCTTCGGCAGCATCTCGAGAGGGTTGACTGGAGCCGGCGCCGGGGCAGCGGGGGCGGGAGTCGCGGCGCTGGTGCCGAACAGAGACGGGTACATCTCATCCGGTGTCGAGAGAACGGACTCGGCGGGAGAGTCCTCGAACTTGATCTGAGGGTCTGCAGGCGTAGGAGCCCAAGAGGGATCCATGGCGGGAGTCGGATCCATGGTGATTTGGCTGAGTGGTGTTTGTTCTTGTGATGACATCGTCGTGTGTATGTGTGTGAGAGTGAGTGTGGGAGTACAGATGATGTGGTTGTTGTCCTCGTCGTCGCCGCGGGGGATGCAGGCGTGACACAGGCTCGACGTGATGTGTTGTTGTTAGGTGCTGACTGACGGTGATTTGGCCGCTTGATTGATAGTTGCAGAGATGCGAATGGAGGTCTTCGCAGATCCTCAATCCTCGTTATCAATCAATGCGTCAGGGCAAGGCAAAAGCAAAAGAACAGCGAAGCTGCTAAGAGCTGAGGGTCCGCATGGCGGATGACGAATGCTCAGTGCTTCAGCATGACTCGCAGGAGCCCAACTAAGCAAAGGCAACTGGACCTGCTGCTAACTGTTCCTGCTTGGCCTTGGCTGTGCAGTCACTGCAGTGTGCAGACGAAAAGGACAGTCTGTCTTCTTGCTCAACCAAACGCTCCTGCTGTCTGAGAGGGAGGGCCTGCCTTCTTTTAACTTCAGGACACGCTGGCTTCAGGGGATCAGCCTGAGGCAGCACAGGCCGCGCCCCTGGAGCCATAGATTTCTTGGCGCGTGCTGATTGGTCGCCTGTGTCGCACCAGGAGGATGCGGCCCTCGAGTCCGAACAAGGAAAGTCGGGATGCACGGAGCGAACTCGAGTGTCCCGAAGGCCCATCGACCCACCGGACCCCCATCACCTCAGTGAGCACGGAGCTGCTGAATCGAGCAGCTTGATTTGGATCAAACGGACGACAAGCCGATGCATATTGTCGTGCTGCAGCAGTCGATGCTGCGATGCTGGACTGCATGAGGTCGGAGCCCCGGGCTACGTTGGGGGGCGCAGACGCAGCCAAAGCCGAAAATCGTCCACTCTCACGGTCTCTCACCCACCTCACCCACACCCAAAATGCTGACACGCACACGCACACGCACACGCACTGCAGCAGGCTGCAGCAAAGATGCCAGCCGCAGGTGTTGTTGAGTCGAGCCACACGGCTTGACGACCCCTATTGGCCTTACTGATCCCTTTTTTTGGAAGGCCGTCTTGGTGTTGAAGCACGCCAGGCTGCGGGATGTCACTGATTCAGCCCTCGATCAAGCAACCATCTGGTCCTCCCTTACAGTTTACACGAAGACATACCTATACCTACAAAGAACTCCCAGTAGCCCCTGATTCCTGACGATGGCATCATCCAGATGGAGACGCGGGAGTTGGGTCCCCTTTGCTGATCCCGTCTATCTCCTTCACTGTCCAATATCTGATCCTCCACTATCGATCGACCGCGATCCACTGGATTTCGGAAGATCTCATTCCCAACGGGATTGCGAAGTGCGATTGCGGCGCAGTCAATTGGACAGTAAACAACGCAGAGCATTGACTGAGCATCTTTGTGACACTGAGCCGAAACATGTGTTCCTGAGCTCCCTCCGGCCGCAAGACTCGCATCCTAAAACGATACTCATCTCTGGATTACTTACTTACGGACTACTGGCAGCTTAATTAGGGCGGAGTTGCCTGTTCCATTGTCCCTCTCATACGTAAACTGCCAGCCTTGCGCCAATATATGTGCCATTATAGAAGGCTGTCGCTCTATATGGCCGGCTCACACCATCATCTGCCATGAATGGCCGTACATTTGTCCGGTATGTGACGGTAGCAGGTTGAATGGGCTACTCATCGCTGGAGAGATGCCAACGGCGCGCGTCTTCTCTGCCGAGGAGCAATCTAGCGCGGAAGCTTGTGCGACGATGGCAACGAGGACCTTGGAAATCTGGGGTTGGCACCACAGAATCACTGATATCTGGTTTGGCTCGAATCAGCCTGAATTTCCCCGGATCCAAGACGGCGCAGCCGAATTTTTGACAGTCTGCGGAGGACGCTTCCGAAGTGCATCAACAAGTCCCAACCGCATTCTTGGCTCGCAAGTCTCCAGGGGGAATGTTCGAGAAAACTTCTGAATTGAGCTTGGTCGATTATTACCCCAGATTCTGGAGGGCAACGGGCCCGACGGGTGCAATTGTCAAGGTGAACATTGCCGTGATCCCTCTTGATGGTGTTCTTTTTTTGCTAATGTTGATGGCAAGGAGGTGAACTCGAAGTGCCGAAATGCTGACGGTCGGCTCGGGACAATTCTTGGGTCTTTCCGAAGGACTCAACCTTTCGGGAACTGTGCCTGAGTGTTGACTAAGCGCTCGCTTCCTGTGGTGACACGTCTGTCATCTGTCATGCGCTTCCAGGCGGTGAGAACAACGCATTGCCTCTCCCAAGGAGATCTCATCCGCGCTGCAAGACACGCAAGACACGATTTGTTTCGATCAGTCAAACATCATCAAAAACGTGGGGAACTGCAGCAACGCTTTGTCGCATCCTCTCATCTCAATGGTCGCTCTATGACTGATACTCTTTGACCCTTTGTCGGAGATGCTCTGGAATCTGGGGAAGGTGAATGGAAGGGGCCGACCGCCAAGCAACGCCAGGCCACGCCAGTGGGGCAATCGGCCAGCCATCCGAAAGGTGAAACTCCTCTTCGAGCGTTCCCTGGCTGGGCATCTCTGGGCATCTTCTGGGCAGAGGCACGTGCGTTGTGAGGCGCAGCTGTGTCGGCCTCGATTAGTCTGTCGCTCTTCGAGCCACATTTGACAGTTCCCCCTCCCCTCACAGCGGCTTGTACAACGCACAAACACACAAAAAAACAACTCATCCTCGAACCGAAGACCCCCTTTTGTTGTTCCCCAAGCCAGCTATCCTCCACCCAAGCAAAACCACCACAACCACAGAGCGAACTGCCGATACTTTTGCATCATATCACGGACTTATCAGGCGGCCAAATCATTCTCCCAAGTGGGGCTCGTGTCATGCTTTGCTGACCAAGCAGCACTCACCGTCCTGGCGCCCTCTCCGACCGCCCTGCCGTCACCCTCCCCACTGACCGCGTGGAAAGGGCCCGAGTGCCAACTCTCTCTGCGCAAGTGCGTGTGTCAGGTTTGTCTCCTGCCGTCCGGCCCGTCTTCCCTCGCCACCCTCAGTGTGCCTCGGCAGCGGAGGCAAAATCTCTCTCGTCTCCCCACAAATCCCATCCACTTCCATCTTTTTGTCTTGTGTGGTAGTGGTGGGGTAAACCGGACCGGAGCCGGCATATGGAAACCCTTTGTCGGAAAAGGCACTTGTGGAGGACTTGGAAGAAATGGAGATAATGGAGACTTGGAGAAAAGAGAGGATCAGGATCCTCCCGTCCCGTTCATCGACTCCAGATTTGAACGGAGCCGCAGGGTTACCTCTCCCTCAGCATCCCAAGTTTCGTGATGGATACGCGTGCCATGAAAGTCTGGGGTAATGGTAGTGTCAAGCGGCACAGAATCCACGTTCCACGTTGGACTCCATCCATCACGCAGTCTGTGATATTAACCTCCGGCCATCCTCGCTCTCGGCATCATTAACGTTACCTTGAAACTGTTGGTGGCCGAAGCACCAGTTAAAAAGCAACAATATTAAGGCAGGAATTCATACACATATACACCTAGTACATTTTCGCTCTCCCCAGCACCAGTTCCCTCTAGACCGGAAAGAAGATTCAGTTTTATTTATGCTCCGATTCCGTCTATCACACCGCGCTCCCAACCCATTCATTCCCATGAGTTTTGGCATTTAGATCCGTCCCCCAAACGCCTCGACACCGGACATGCTGACCGCTCCGACTCTCTCCTTCAAGGAGAGAGCTCCGGGCGGGTTGTGTGAAAAGTTTTGCTTCTCTCTCCTGGAATCACATTCCGGAACAGATGAAGTAGTAGGCAGCTTCTTTTTTCTTTTTTCTTTTTTTTTTTTTTTTGCCACCCTGATGAAATTTTCCCATCTCCTTCAGAAGACGGGCTCCCAGCCGGTACCCCACTGATGGGGGCTCTTGACCAGACCCTCAATGTCGCTGGTGACCCAGCCGCCATAGAAATCGCCCGGCGGCGGCTGAGCACGCTCATTGTCGACATAGCACTCCCAGGGACCGACGAAGAAAGCGAGCAGGCCCTTGATAGCCTCGTACTCCTTGGGCGGCTCGTTGTACGACCAGATGCGGTTGCTGATGGTCTCGGCCGCCGAGATGGGGCTCATGATGGCATAGTACGTGGCAGCGCCATAGAACTCGGAGAAGGTCGAGCGAGGAGTCGTGCAGAGGGGCAGTTTGACCCTGCTAGGAGGGACGTAGTAAACTGCAGCAGACGGAGGGGAAGTCAGTCAGCCAACCGAGTTCCCGGGAATGCGCCATAAAATTGATGGCGGACCGCCCACGGGCAATGGCGATCCGCCGAGTCGTGATGATGGGGTTTCAATGCTGTGGCGCGCGTGTTTTCGTTCTCGTCGGGGTGAGAAGGATCCAAAGGGGTAGTGAGAAGGATTGGGAGTGCCCGAAGGCGGAGGGACAGACCAACCAGGAGCGTGATGAGTTTCCAACGCCCAGAAACCCTCGCCGGGCGGGCAATCGACTAATAGGTGGCCGTGCCACTTGATGACGATGTGACGATTCACTCTCTCTACGATGGGCGGGCGAGGGAAGGTAGCGACATTGTGTTTCCGCATGGCCGACATCTTGACGCCTTCTCGTGTCGTGGTATGTATCGTACTCTGGCAAGTCGATATTGGCGGGAAGAAAACTTGCGGTCAAGGCCCAAGGCGCGAAAGGACGAGGAGGTGACTTGAAAAAAATGCTCTTTCGATTTCTCGAAAACTGAACTGGGGCCATCCGTGTGCCTGCCGGCTGTGGCTTGCGCTCCAAGGCCCACTGCAGGTCCACTTGGCTACTGCACAGAAAGCTTCGATAAGGCCAAGGACACCAACCAGTCGCAGCCAGTCGCAGCCAGTCGGCAGCCAGCAGGAGCGACCTTGTGACTTGTCAAAACAACAGCCCCACTGCACCAGCCACAAAAGTGCGTCATCAGACCACTCACCATGTTCACCAGCCCCACCTAACAAGATTTCTCGGCTTGGGCCGTGCTGTAACTCCACACTGCCCCTCTCAGCTGGCCAACCAGCAGAGGGGAAGCTGGCTCAGCCTGACGCCCCATTCGCCATCCACTGAGTGATCGCATCGCCGTGTGCCTGGACCGCCTGTGCTTCACTTGACAATGAGCAATGAACATTCACTTGGACCCTTGATTCTTTCCATCCAAAGCGCATCCGTTTTTTTTTCGATGATTCCATAGACACCCTGATTCCAAAAGAAGAACGGTCACTACCGCCTCAGTCTGCCAATAGCCACCACACTCTCGCTGCCGATCACCCCGCCATCAGCCGTCGCTGAGCAGATACGATGTCTAACCGGCAACTCGCGAAAGACCTCCAACTCGAGTTCCAGGCGAGGGTTGGTTTTTCCCCGAAGGCCCTGATGGCATGGCAGTAGCTAACGGTGTTTTTTATCGCAGTTTAACGCAAAACAAGCCCGCCGCGAGGCCCTCAAGGCCCAGAAGCAGGATAATGAACTGAAGAAGCAGATCCAAAACGTACCCTCTCCCCGATCAATAGCCCTATCTCCCCCAACATCCAGCTAACTTTTGCTTTCATATCCAGCTCCTCAAAAAAGGCGAAACTGCCCAGGCCGCCCAAAAAGCCCGCATGCTGCTCGCCAAACAAGCCATCGCCGCGCAAATGGACCAAGCCGCCGACATGGCTGAGCTGTCCCTCGCCCAGATCCAAGCCAACAACGCGATGAACCGCATGACGGCCATGATGCAAGCCTCCAGCCGCACTATGGCGCGCGCGCAGGCGGCCGCCAACCCAGAGCGCACGCTCCTCACGCTGGAGCACTTCCGCGCGCAGAACGAGGAGTACGCCATGAGCAGCGGGATCTACCAGGACGCATTGACGCAGAGTACCAGTGTGCAGGTCAGCGATGATGCGGTGCAGGAGTTGTTGGGGAAGTTGGCGGATGATGCGGGGCTGGAGTTGGGCGCCGAGCTGAATGCAGCTAGCGCGAGTAAGGTCGATCCGGCGAGCGTGCAGAAGGAGGATCCGAGCCACGAGGTGGAGGATGCGTTGCAGCAGCGGTTGAGGGCTCTTAGGGCGTGAGCTTGAGACGTTGGGTTGTTGCCATTGATGGGGGTTGAAGGGCTTGCTACGTGGAGATTTGCGATGCTAATCACGCCACGACTGGAGGGACATTTACAAGATGACGGTTGATTGAAGGGCAGCTACAGTAGAGTTCGTTTGACATGGTCACAGAGAGGACACTGGGTCCTGATGGCGGAGGATTATCTGCATGGCGTTTGACGGTTTGGGTACAGGCGACGGCATGGAAGACACCGGGTTCATGTTTCACGACGTATAGGCTTCCGTTAGCATGGTTTTGGTTAGACGTATCCCCTTTATCGATTCGAGGTTCATGATTATCTGTGCATCCTGTCTACACCAAGTACCCATTTTTCAGAGTGACAAGTCCCATTTCTATCACTCCATGAAAGTCACACCTCCCTCATAACCCTGGTTTTTTGTTCCCTTAATGACAATTCCACCAACCGTACAAGTATCATGATTCATCCCGATTACCAGGCAACAGCCATCTCATATCCTAACCCAATCCTCAGCTTTCTCAGATGCTCACATGTACAAGCTCGCCACGGCGGTAATATCCCTTCTGATCATCTCCTGCGCAGCCGCCATCTTCTGGTAGAGATCAGGATCGCCAATAATGCGTGCCACATTCTTCACCTCACGGCAAGTCTCATCCAGCCGTGTAATTGTCCGCACAATCGTGCCCTCCAGCACGTCCGTCAGGTCTGTTATGTTCTTGAAGCTCATTCCGCGAGCCCACTCGTAGACAACCTCCATCAGCCCGAAGCGCGGTTTGCTGACGAAATCGTTGCCCTCATCGCTCGTTTGGATGACTTGATGCAGCTCTTGCACAGCGTTGACACGTTCCGAGATCTCGATGATCTTCTTCATGCCACGCTCCAGGTTGCTTGTCAGCCTCGGTACGGACTCAGTCTTCTCCTGGAACACGAACGCCGACAGCAGTGCCGCGATCTCTGCAGGCTCGTAGTCGGCCAGCACGTTTTCAAGAATCAGCTCGGTCAGCACGAGCTCGTCGCCAGAGTGGATCTCGCAGGCGACCTTGCCCTTGAGCTGGATGCGCGTCTCGTTGTCGATGAACGACAAGTCCTTGAGCACCTGGATGCGCTGCTCATAGTCGGGAAGTAATTGCAGGTTTTGCTCCGAGAGCTGCTTGCGCAGCTCGGCAATGTGCGTCTTGATGACCCACTGGTCATGGCACATCGCGTAGTGCTTCAGGAAGAGGCGACAGTCCGTGGCGGCTGGCGACTTGGTCACCTTAATCTCGGCCTCGCGCCGCTTCTGAAGGATCTCATGGATCTGCAGGCTGCGGATGCGGCTCAGGTCGATCTCGTCCCAAATGTCGGAGTTCCACGTCCGGCAGATGCCGTGCAGCCGATCCTTAGCCTTCTGGTAGCCGTCGCCGCCGAAAATGTCCGGTAGCACCCCCTTGGTGACCGTCTTGGTGAGGCATACCAGGTCCCTGATGGGCACGTGCAGCGTCTTGGTCGAGATGTGCCGCTTGCTCTGGGGCAGCGGAGTGAAGTGTTTGCGGAAGGCCGGCACAAAGGGCAGGAGATCGGTGTCGTTGCGCTGCTCGCGATTCGTCCGAATCTCGAGAACATGCAGTGTTGGGCTCTGTGCGCTGCTCTTGACGCTGGCGCCCTCGGCGAGGAGGATGCCGGGCGTGCGCACGCCTTCTTTCATCCAGACGATCAACCGACCAGGCGAGAACATCTTCCTGCCCAGCGGGTTGACCAGCAGACCGCGGTAGAGGTCCTCAGTAAGCTTCTTCCACTCCTCGCCAGCATCATGGCATTCATCCATGTGCACATCGCACATTTGGCATGGATCTCGCTTGACCTTGGCCAGATCGGCTTCGGATAACTTGACCTGTTTCTCGTGCTCGGGTAGCAGTTGCTGGGTAGCGTGCTCGGAGAAACTGCGCTTAATCATTTCCTCGATCTTGAGTGCCTCGACACGAAGAAGGTTCAGAATCATATTGTACGTCAGCCGGAACTGTGAGCGAAGCTTGCTGGGCTCGCCGAGGATCATTTGCCGCAAGTCGGAGACGGGAGGAGCCTCGTCGCCGCCTGGAGGAACAATGATGACGTAGCCGACGCTGTCGAGACCACGTCTGCCTGCGCGGCCAGCCATCTGAGTGTATTCGCCAGGGAGGAGGTTCCGGAACTGGTGGCCATCGTGCTTCCGGTACCCGGAGAAGACGACGGTCCTGGTAGGGAGATTGAGACCCATGGCGAAGGTTTCCGTAGCAAAGAGAACCTTCACCAGGGTTTGAGCGAACAGGATCTCGACGAGTTCCTTGACGATCGGCAGCAGACCGCCATGATGAACAGCAATACCACGTTGAAGCATCTCGCGTACCCTCAGAATCTGAGGCAGCACACGATCTTCGGGCTTCAACCGGGCGATCGACCGCTCAATGATCATGTGAATCAAGCTCTTCTCCTGCGCAGTGCAGAAGTCTTGGTTGCTCAGGGCATCAGCATTCTCCTCACAGCGCTTCTTCGAAAACACGAAGATGCACGCCGGCAGGAGGTTCTCTTTCCTGAGATAGTGCACCAGATGAACCCAGAGCGTCTTATCCTGGTTGGCTGTGGTAAAGCCACCCGGCCTGCCAGTCCGCCCAAGATGTCCCGGAGCATGGCTGGCACGTGGAGGACCGCCCCTGCCGCGCTGCTGTCCGCCGCCTCTCCCTCCTCCGCGTTGCTGGTTGCCGCCCCGTTGGGCACCGCCACGGCCGCCTCTCTGGTTGCCGCCACCGCGAACCGGGGACGCAGATTGCTGCGCGATCGCCTTCTGCTTGTCCTTGCCTTGGATGGCCGAATTCGCGTCCTTCCAGCCCTTCTCGATGAACTTCTTCTCCGAGTCGACGATCTTGAAGATCTTGTTGGCACCCCAGAGGTAGTGCTCCAGGGGAACGGGACGCTTTGGCGTGGAGATGACGTAGATGTCCTTCTTTTTTGTCCGGCCGACCCACGAGGCAAACTCGTAGGTGTTCGGGACAGTAGCCGAGAGCAGAATCAAGGAGACGTGCTCCGGCAGCATGATGATGACTTCTTCCCAGACGACACCACGTTCGTAGTCGTTCACGTAGTGGACCTCGTCGAAGATGACGAACTCGACATCGCGGATAAGGTCTGCTCCACGGTAGAGCATACTCCGCAGAATCTCGGTTGTCATGATCAGACAGCTAGCCTCAGGGTTGATCTGGACATCACCCGTGAGGATACCGACCTCATCGAATGTTTGACGGAAGTCCCGGAACTTCTGGTTACTAAGCGCCTTTATAGGCGAGGTGTAGATTGCCTTGGTCATATGCTTCGCTGCCAAGGCGATGGCATACTCGGCCACAACAGTCTTTCCTGCCGAGGTATGTGCCGCAACAAAGACGGAATCGCCGTTCTCCAGGTGGTAAATAGCCTCCTTCTGGAAAGTATCCAGCTCGAACGGCCATTCTCTGGCCATATCAGGCACCAGCTCCCGGAAGTTGGGAATTTCTCGCTTGACGTCGACCATATGTGCCCATTCACGCCCAGCTTTTCTAGCGCTAGACGCTGCCAGGGGATGGCGAGGCTCAAGTGCGGGGAACTCAACGGGCAGGATCGAGTCGATGTCCTCAACGTCTTGCTGCTCCTCCTCGTTTTCCTCGCCCTCTTCACCATTGGCCGTCGGCTTCTCCCCATCTTGATCCTCGGCGCCAGGAACCGCTTCCGGCTCCTGGTCCAGCACCTCTTCCACCTCTTTCTCTTGCTTCTCGCTCTCAGCATCAGCAAGCTTCTTCCTCCTGGAGAAGTCAATGCCCCGCGAGAGGCCTGGAGCAACCTCAAGCAGGCCGCCCTCCCCCAACTTGATCACCTTCTCCAGCTTCTTCCGAGTATCAATCTCCTCATTGCCCGACGCGCGCAGCTGATCCTCTAGCGCAGCCGTCGACTCGATACTCTCGAGACCGCCCGGAGCGAAGGGGAAGAAGCCGGCATGACCACGTACAAACTCAGCGCGCCCGGCAGGCTTGCGCAACATGGAGGTGCTGTTCTTAGCTGTGGCATGAGACGCAGGGACGGTGACGTTGCGGTACCCCGTAACGCGGCCCTCAAGACCATGGCGAATGAAGCGAGTGACGGTACGGGTCTGGGTTGGGGCGACGCGGAAGAGGAGGGAGTAGTCGGTCGGGGTGTCCCAGCGCTGCTGGAGCTTGTCGAGCCATTCAGAGGAGAAGGAGGTCGAAGGGTGGAGGTATTTGGCTTCTAGCTCGGCGCGCAGCTCATCGGGGTCGGTGTCTCGCGGGGGGAGGTCAACGACCTTGTCGAGGATGTCGTCGATGGCGTCGAAGGGTAGGTCTTGTTCGTGGAGATGCAGCCTTTGCATGGCATCGCTGAGTTCGGACGCCATAGTGGCAGATACTGGCCAGATAGGCCCTGTATCGGAGATTGAGTTGCGAGCAAAGGCTGTCGATGGCTGTTGTTGGATTGAGGTCCAGAGTTTGGGTTTCGCTGAGCCTGCGATTGACTTGCCAGGCTGCTCAACTTGACCCCGCTAAAAACAATTGTGGGGTCCAGCTGACGTCAGGGTTAGGGTCGCACGTAAGTAAAGGGACGTCCTCATTCATCCACGGCCGACAGACGGCAGAACTAACGGCTTGACGCTTGTATGCAGTGAAAGAGGGCTTTTTACAGGTAATCCATACAGTTAGTCAATATATATTATGCACCTCAAGACTCGACTACTCCCAGAGCCCCTCCATCTCGGCCTCCCTATCTCCATCAGCCTTCTCTTGGGCTTGGCCTGTCCCTCCCCCTGATGCGTCATTTTGCGCATCTAATGTTGCATTCTGGGTGCCAGCACTTGCTTCCACCTCCGCCATGAGCGCGTCAAGATCATCCCCATCATCGCCACCAGCAGCGGGTTTCTCAGGGGTCTGTGTGCTGGCACCAGCTGGCCCTGCCCCGGCTGGCTTGGCCTGCTGAGACGATACCAGCGCTTCTGCCTCCACCATAATAGCATGCAAGTCATCACCGTCGCCATAATCATCCTCTGCTGGTGGCTTAGGCTTCCCATTGCCAAATATGCTGTTGTTGGCAGCTGGCCCTGGAGCAGGCTGGCCAGCCTTGGCCGCTCGTTGCAGAGCCCCAGCCTCTGCTTCCGCTGCCGCTGCATCCGCCATCAGCTCATCCAGCTCATCGCCATTCAATTCTCGTGTTGGTTGTGGACGATTGGTTTGTGGCGCAGTTGTAGCCCTCTGTGCTTCGTAAGCATCAGCTTCAGCCATCAACTCGTCCAGCTCGTCGTCATTAAGCTCCCGTGTTGGCTGCGGACAATTGCCCTGCATTTCGTTACCGAAGATGCTGCCTGACTTCTGAGCTGCTTGGGCCTCAGCTTCAGCCATAAGCGCATCGAGGTCCTCGTCATCCGGGATGTCGCCGTTAGGCTCTTGCCGAGAGGGTGCAGTGTTGGTCGTGGTATTCTTCCTCGGTGTGGCATCGTAGATATCACCAAGAAGATCCTCTATTGTCTGGCTTGCCGGGGTCCTGGCTCGCTCACGTCTTGAACCGTCATCATTAGAAGCGGCCCGGGCAGTGGCTGCTTCGGCGGCCTTCTCAAAGACTGGAGCCACCTTCTCTGACGGCCTGGGCATATCTCGTGTGTAAATGGGATGCTCGTCCTCGCCTTCATCTTCGAATGAGGCCTTTGGTCTGAGCTCATCGATCCATTTCAGACGGGCGTTGCGCACTGTTGTTTTATGGCCGGCCTTCTCAACCATGGCCAGAGCATCCAGAAAGGTGGCCTTGGGGAAGAGGTCGTCGAGCCATTCTTGGTAAAAGGAAAGAAGCCGGGCAGTGTCTGAGAACTGGTAGAGGGTGTTAGCTAAGAAAGTTGCTCACATGGCCAGTTCAGACCTACCTCATGGCCCTTGCCCTTAAACTTGAGCCTAGGCGCCATCTTCCGCAGCTTGGGAATGCCCTTCTCCGAGAGCAATCGTTGGTCGTCCAGCTTAACTCTGGGTACTCTCTGCTTCTTCTTTAAGTTGAGCTCCTTGTCGATGCCCAGAGTATCTGTCTTCTCCTTGCTGTTCTTATCGTTCTTGATCTTGTCATTCTTGTCTCCCTGCTTGGGGCTGGAAGGCCCGAAAAGGTCCTCATCGTCCCAGTCGGATAAATTGCCAGGATCAAGGTTTCTACCTCTCGTTGATGATGGCATCTTGAGCCCTATGTCTGTTTTGAGTCCAAGTTAGGTGTTGTCAAGCCTTCAGCCAAACGACCCCCAAAGAGTGCTGTCCTTTGGAGCCGCGTGTTTAATGGGAGACGCGTCTGGCTAATTGGACCGCGTCGCAGGACCCCAGCCATTTACGAGTGTGGCGCATACGCGTTCGTTGCGGCTTGCCTACTCCGCGAAGATGTGGCGGTGCATATCTGATGCCAAGCCTTGTCAATCGGCAGCATCCACCTGAGGCATCCACGCGCACCCGAGCTTGAGCCCGGGATTGAGACGGGAGCATTCAACGTCGGCTCCGGACTTCAATTGATCAGAATCTCGCGAGTTGCTCGACGACGCCTGTCGGCCGCCGCCAAGATGTCGAACACTCCGACCCAGACGTATCAGTTCCCCAGCAAGACCGTCAAGACCGACTACCCTGTGAGTAAATGCCAAATTTGCTGCACTTTTCCGACGACAGCTAACGGCGAAATAGCTCATCGACAATGACCCGTATGTCCCCTGCTAGCTACAGCTAAACCCTCCCCGCGGATTCTACCCTCCTCCTCGATATCGCAGCTCGGGCACGACGAGTCTGACCCAATTGGGCACTACACAGTCACTTCACACGTGTGATTCGCTATGCTCGGCCGTCCGACTACGCCCATGGTCTCGCCGCTGCCGCCGCTGGCCCGGCTGCGCTCTGGCTGATGGAGAGGGTTTCTCCCTCGCAGGTCGGCAGGGGCGGTTTCGCCAAGGCCATGCGTCTGGCCGGCTTCATCGGTCTGGCCGGTGGCTTCCTCTACTTCTACCAGCGCTCCATCCGTACGTGACCCCGCGTTTGCCCATTACAAGCCCGTGCCCACGAGACGGGCGAAAGAGAGCAACTCTGGAATTGGATTTTGTGGCATATCTGACTGGTTTTGCAGTCCGGTTCTACGGCATGTCCGAGAACGCCCGGGAGGTTGAGATGGACATGCGTGAGATGACCGATCGCGTCAAGGCCGGCCTGCCGCTGTACGGCGAGAGTAGGCTGAGTCCGGCCATGCAGGGCGTCGCCGCCCGCCAGTCGCGCTACTCGGCGCTCTTCTTCGGTGTCATGCCCTGGTTCAACTTTGTCAACCACAACCAGCACGGCGTCGACACTGCCAAGTACTACCAGCAAGCTGAGAGGGAACTGGAGGCTGAGCGCTTGGCCAGGGAGCAGGCGCAACAATAAAGGTTGGGTGAGTGCGAGTTAGAAGGTGGGTAGCGTTGCGGAAGAAACAGCGTGGTGGTTCTGGGGATTTGGTGATGGGCGGCACCAGGCCCCAGGCAAGGTCGGGCGCCCGGTGTACATACCAACATTTAGACGACCGACCCGTGGTTCTCGAGTCAACGAACAATTGTTTCTTTCTGTCCCTCACGATTGTCTGGCTTTGCTTCCGGTGATGTTCATAAATTTTAGGTCATAGCAGTTTCCGCGGCATTGTCAAGGTACTATGTTCTGAGCCAATCTCTCAGGAACTCAACTGTTCTCTTGATTAGGTATGCCCTCGACAACCCTGCTAAGCGGGACTGGGTCCTTCTCTTTCCCAACAGGAACGCTAATACCAAATTTTGGAGCATCCATGCATATGCACCTCGAACCGTGTGTCGTTCTCAAGAGAAACATAGAACCCCAGAATCCATTTTAGAACTCCTATTCGAATCAGGAGCTTTGACTGGAGTTCGAGTCTGCAGCCATCAGTTTAGCTTCCAAACAGGACATGGGCGACAACAAGTAATAATTGCCGGCGTATGTCGACAACTCATACATCAGGCTCATATCCTTGGCTGGTTTCGACCTGGTATGTTGAGTCTCACAGCAGTAACGAGATTCCATGATCTGGCTCTCGTCCAAACTTCCCTCAATGCAGAATGACATACCATCCTCACTTCACAAAGGTTAGGGATGGATTGCAAGAACAGCCTTAACCGAGCATGGCTCCGTCAACCCAATCCAAGCAAAAATGAAAACGGTTCGGCATCTGCTCGGGAGACACAAGTCCATTAGCACCCACGATATAACCGGCACGGATCATCAAGGCCCCTTTTCCGCTCCCCCCTTCAGGAAGGCCGGGGGCCTACGATGCCGGGTAAATTGCCCCGCGATATTACCCCTCCTTGTAGGCGCCAATCTGAGCGGACGGCTGCGGCGCCGTTGGGAGTCCCGTGGCTGCATACCTATCACAGATGATATGGGGTACAGTCCGGAGCAAGGAACACAGAGTCTGGGGCATAGTGAGCCTGTATACTGGACACAACGCCCAGCCGGGCCTTGGGCCCCGTGGGACTAATATCGGTGATGCGCATGGTAGTCCGAATAAGACCGAGTTGATCATCCTTAATCGCTAGTTATGGGATGCCGAGGGCAAGGGATGCCGGTAATTGCTGCGGCCCATGACGGTTGGGATGGTATTCCCTCTGATGGGGAGGAGAGACGGATATATTGGGCTCATGGCAGGCACGCCCATGTCTGGTGTCTCTCTGCCCCTTCTGGCTGTCAACATTAGCACAACGACAACAACTCAGTATCCCACGCCCGACATGAGGCCAACACTCGCAGCTGCTTTGGCGGCCATCGCCGCCCATGACGTCGCCGGGCACGCCTTGTTCCAGCAACTCTGGGTCGATGGCACTGATTATATACGTAGCCCCATTTTTTTAACCCTTGTCTCACCTTCATCACTATGCTAACTTCGCAGCACGGCTCCTCCTGCATCCGCATGCCCATGTCCAATTCCCCCATCACCAACGTTAACAGCCGCGACTTTGTCTGCAATGCTGGCACCCGCCCCGTGAGCGGCAAGTGCCCCGTCCGCGCAGGCGGTACCGTCACTGTCGAAATGCACCAGCAGCCCGGCGACCGCTCCTGTAACAACGAAGCCATTGGCGGCGCTCACTGGGGGCCCGTGCAAGTCTATCTGTCCAAGGTCCCCGACGCTACCTCGGCTGACGGCGCCTCAAGGGGATGGTTCAAGATCTTCTCCAACTCGTGGTCCAAGAAGCCTGGTAGCAGGTCAGGAGACGACGACAACTGGGGCACGCGCGACCTGAACGCGTGCTGTGGCAAGATGGACGTCAAGATCCCCTCCGACCTCCAAGACGGTGATTACCTGCTTCGTGCAGAGGCCCTGGCACTGCATACCGCCGGGCAGGCGGGCGGCGCACAGTTCTATATCTCGTGCTACCAGATCACTGTCTCGGGCGGGACGGGCACGGCCAACCCATCGCTGGTCCGCTTCCCAGGGGCGTATGGTGCCAATGATCCGGGGATTAGGATTAACATCCACTCGGCGCTTGATAATTACATTGCGCCTGGGCCGCCGGTATACGCGGGAGGGACGACGAAGGTTGCTGGGTCAGGCTGTGCTGGGTGTGAGTCGACTTGCAAGGTCGGGTCGTCGCCAAGTGCTCAGGCGCCAACATTTGAGCCGGTTGACAGCGGTGCTGCCGGTGTGCCGGAGGCTTCGTCGTGTCAGGTTCAGCCTTATGGGCAGTGTGGTGGGCAGGGATATACTGGGTGCACGCAGTGCGCAGTAAGTTACCTATGCCTCGGTGTTGCGGTCTTCAGGTCATTCGGATACTGACGAACATCTTGGGTAGAGCGGATACACTTGCAGGGCTGTCTCACCGCCGTATTATTCTCAATGCGTGGCTGGGGCGTAAAGAAAGATATATATGCTGGCTTTTCAGTTGAGGGATCTGGTGTAACTTGTATGTTTGTGTTAGAACCAAGTGTTCCCCAAGACATTGGCCACCCCGACTCTCATCATCCTGGACGTCGCACTTGGGCATCGAGCTTGCAGAATAATATGCATCATCATCGCTTACATTGCAAACATGCCCATGTTATGAGATCTTGGTGTCAGAAGACTTGAGCTTTGCTTTTTTTTTTTTTTTTCCCTGAGAACTCTCTTCCAAGTGGAGAACCTGATGGAATATCTTCGGCCGCAGTGACCTGGGTCTTTTTCTCTTGCAGCTGTCGTGCATCAAGAAGCTCTTTCCTCGGATACTGTAACCAGGGCCTCACCGAATGGCAAGCTCGATATGAGGAGGTCACCTGTCGTGTCTCGTCATTCTAGCATCTTCGTTAACTCCCCATTCGTTTCCCGGCTTCTGTGTGCGATTGTCTCAGTCAACTCGGGAATCCGTCTGTGCAACCAAAAGTTCTCGGTTCTGAAGATACCAACTCGGCAAGAAAACTCCGGTATCCCTTGACTTCGACAGCGCATCGATGAAGAGCTGCATCGAAGTGTAAAATCTGTTAAATCTTACCCTAGATCTCCAGTTCCTGATATATCTTCTTCCAGCAGACGAGGGTCTTCGTCTCAGCTCCTCTTGTCAGACGCTGTTGACCATTCCAGTGCTCTTTCTTTCTCACTGGGCCATCGGAAGCTTTTCTATCAAGATGGCTTCGATGATGTTAAAGTTCCTCTTGACGGTAGCTGCTGGATTAGCAGCAGCTCAAGATCAGAGTGCGAATGGAGGGCATACATTGCCGCGCCTTGCGACATACGTGGATCAAATTCGAGCCACTGTCCTTGATACAGTCCCTCCTCCGTCTGACGACGGCGCATTCCAGGTAGGCTGTTCCGTCGACTGGGATCAGGACGTGGCCAGTGTACTAAGAGAAAGCCAGGTCTTCATCCCCCCTACAACTACGCTGCAAGAACTCCTCGACAAGCCATTCCACTTCTATGATCCGGAGTTTTACACGGTCACTGGGCCCAATCCGACGCTGACCCTGCTGAATCATACAGACGGTGACCTCCTGTTCCAAGAGGCACCAGTATGGTATGTGCTCAGCTCCCATGATAACATCTAAATTCCCGAAGGGTAACCCCTTTCGTTCAGGTTTCCGGAAACAGATGAAATGTTTTTTGCGCAGAATGCGGGTGCCCCTGCTGCCGGTACAGGCCTCAACAAGTCAGCAATACTTCTCAAGATATCACTTTCTTCAATTACCCCGGAGATCATCCAAAAGAGAAATGCGAGCGGCTCGGTTCTTGTAGAGGTTGTGGATTCAGACCCGCAGGTCATTAACCCCAATGGTAGGTTCCATGCTTTGATGTTTTCTTGATCTTGCGTTAAGCATTTTCTGGAACAGGAGGTACCAATTACAAGGACCAACTGCTCTTCCTGGGTGAGGGGCAAGGAGAGGCCATCCCTCCGGCCATATACCTGATGAATCCTAGGCCGCCATACAACACCACAAGTAAGCGAATCACGCTTCCGAGTCTTGATCGAGGAAGGGACTGACCACAACCAGTCATCCTCAACAATTTCTTTGGTCGGCAGTTCAATTCTCTCAACGACGTTTCTGTCAATCCTCGCAATGGTGATATCTATTTCACTGACCCCACGTACGGCTACCTTCAGGAGTTCCGACCTCCTCCCGGACTGCCAAAGCAAGTGTATCGCTTTAGCCCAGACAGAGGAGCTGTTACGGCAGTGGCCGATGGGTTATCTCAACCAAATGGTGAAAACTGCACCGACCTTCGTTAACCGTGGTTGCTTGTTCTGGTTCTTACTGTGTGCTCTAGGCATCGTCTTCTCCCCTGACGGAGCTCACGCTTATGTCACCGATACAGGAATGGCTCAGGCATTTTATGGAGTCATCCTCGACAATCCCGCCACTATGTGCGTTGGTGTCTTCTCCAGTCTGGCTTGTTATGGTGCTGACACTGGATCTTTTGAAGTTACCGCTTCGATGTCAAGGAAGATGGCAGTTTTGATAACCGCAAGGTGTTCGCTTATGTCAGTCCAGGTATCCCTGATGGAGTCCATGTTGACACAGATGGCAACTTGTACACGGGATGTGGTGATGGCGTGCAAGTGTTCAACCGGTTCGGCACTCTCATCGGCAAAATATTTATTGGGCACACGGCGGCAAACTTCCAGTTTGCAGGGAAAGGGCGGATGGTAATTCTGGCGGGGACGGAGCTGTACTATGCGACACTGGCTGCCGAAGGGGCATTTCCTGGCCAGCTTTACCAGTATACTTCTGATTAATGTAACGTTGACTGGATCGGGAAAGATGGAAGGTGCAATCACATATAATGATATCGCAGTGGTCTTGGTTCGATGGGGAGGTTTCATAACCTTTTATTCTAGAAAGACAAGTTGAGCCCATCCTACAGCAGATGGCATCTCATAGAATAGTCGATGCTTGCATGTTTGGAGCTATCTTGACTCCCTGATCCCGCAAAAAGTTCACTCATCACTGTCTGAATCCCTTCTGATCGCCTTCCTATACATCTCCACATAGTCGATATCCACGCCGTAAAAGTACCAATTTTCATATGGCTCCAGAATATTCCAATGTATAGCTTCAAAAGAATACGCGTTCTTCAGCAAAGGAATGTCCGGGAGCGGTCTGTGCCAGCTCCTTTGTGATTCTCAAGCATGGTCAATTCGCCGTTGAGTTTTTCGATCATCTTAAGCTGGCGGGGCAATTCGTAGGCTTTTAAGAATGACCACGAAGCGTAAGCACATGGAACGAATGGAAGGGGGAGAAGTACGTAGTGGAGGTAGTAGAATGGCTGAAACTGCGGTTTGGAGCTCAAGAGGAAGGATTTAAAGTTGGACTCCGGCTCCGGGGTAGGAGGTGGCTTGATGTCATAGGTGAGGATTAGCAGAAGACAAGAGGCAACGTAGGGGACTTTGGATGACGGTTTGTCAGTGATGAATTGTGTAAACGGACAGAGATCAAAAGGTATGACATACGGCAAGACATGAAGCAACCACAATCTCTTAGTCAATTTCCCAACTTGCTCCGCAAACGCCTGGGTAAGCCGCCTGAGGAGACGGACGTCGCGGTAGATTGTTTCTAGATAGCGGAACTCTTGATTCTGTCGGTGGTAGGTCCCGTATTGCACCAGAATGGATTTCCGGATCTCCCAGGGTTTGAAGTCAGGTTCCTCGAAGTAGATGATTACATTGCCGGGAGGGACGGTCGGGCTGAAGCGTGGTCTGTAGCGGATTACGGATGCTGGAGAGTAGGGCATTGTTGGGGAGGGTGTTGTTATGGAGCCTGAGGAGGCTTGTTTGACGGACTATTGCGTTAATCAAGGGGAGAAAATGCAAGTGGTAAGTTCGGGGGATATATACTTGGGAGAAGCGATGATGAAAGCTGTATTTGGATGGGCATATTTACAACTAGAAGCTTCAATGTTGGTGTTTCCAATGTTGGGAGAGATAAAAAACAAGCCATGTGTCTGAGCCAAATGTGGCAGAATGGGCTTGGGAACGAAAAAAATGTTGCCCAGGGGAGAAACAGGATTGGACTCATGATTTCTGGAGGCAGTGCTGATGGAAACATTGCAGAGAGAACATCATGCCTAAACGAATCTTTCCAATGAGTATGCTAACTGGACTGTCTGATGTTCAGTTCTTTGAGTTGGGAGCTGTGTGAGAGAGTGAGGCAGAGAAAGGGGTCTCATGGCTCAGGGGAAAGAGAACACCATTAGGGTTAGGGTTCAGCTCTGCCAAGGCTAGCTTTGGGTTAGGGTTTTAAATTCGTGTTTGTGCTGTGGTTAAACAGGTCGCAGTTCTGAAAGTTTTGATCCTCGTCATTTTCGATTCTCTTCCAAGTTCTGACAAGCAACCAGCAAAGA
>JAAFKN010000133.1:0-20190 GCA_011800035.1 Thermochaetoides dissita | reverse complement strand
CTCACACACCGCAGAACCGCGTCCTTCATCGGCGTGGACTGGGCTGTGCTTGGAACGCCGGCTCCATCGCCGTTTCCTATCCGAGCTAGTGCTGCAGTAGGGCGGTTCATGAGGTCCGCATCATCAAATCCGACGAGGCCTTGGACTGGACACCTTGCTGGACCCACACCTTCACCAACCAGAAGCTGTCGAATGCACAGGGACCCAGAAGCCCTCCCCCGACCGCGACCCTGGCGACCCAAAACTTATCGTCGTCCACAGGCGTGTGCGTGCCGAACCGCGGCTTGGCTGGCTACTGCCTCCGCTACGCTAGCATGGTCGCATGACAGCCCTTGACACTGGGCTGCTAGCCAGCGAAAAGGCGAGAAGACCCAGCTTGCAAGTAAATTTCACTTTTTTGGCACCCGGAATCTCATCAACAAGCGCAAGCCCTGGGCTCTCTCGCAGGTCGCTCGGATAGAGATCCGCCAATCACAGCGACCCGCTCTCGCAGTCGGCTTGGGCACTGGACCAGCAGGTACAGCCGGAAGGAGCAGCGTCCGTTTTTTCTCGTCGAACACCACACTTCAGCACTTGACCTGCTCAAAATCGCTGCTATTCCGCTCTCTCGCCTCTGTTCCTCATTTCCGGTTTTTCTGTCTCCTGCCCGGGTTGCCTGCTTGCGCACTGGATTGAGGCCATCTCGTTGCCAGTTGCTCGCTCGCAACCATCCCAAATCGAGCGCGCCTGCAAGCCCCTTCTCGCTGACCCGACCTGCTGCCAGCGGACAGTGAATCGTGACCGCTCCCTTCCGCTATCTCCCAGGGCTACGGTTTACCTGGCCCGGGCTGGCTTCCACCTCCAGCTCAAGCTCACAAGTGGCAGTCGCCGAGTCACCAAACTTGTCTGCTCACATACCCGAACGATACGACGACAGCCGACAGCTGCCACTACCGTGGACGTCTGCTGCAATCGAGCTGGACTGTCCTGTGCTCAGCCAAGTAAAACCAGGCAAGGCGAGCTTTCCGTTGGTCTCGGCGTGAGTGGCAACCTGAGCCTCCCTCCTCAGGCGGCGACCGCCTTGCTTTCAGCTGAGATCTGAGCCTTCCCCACAGCCAGAACCGCTAGCTGGAGCCGTGCCTACAAGTGACAATCCCTCGACTTCTGTCTCGCCTTGATCCTTGGCCCTGGTCAGCGGCGAGGACACTGCATCGTGCAAGCGCAGCCTGGCCTTAAGGTTTACACACTGTTGACAACCTAGCTCTCATGGCGGCAATCCCATCCTCCGAGTCCCGCTATGTAGGCCGGGCGGGCAGCCCTGGGCCTTCTCTCCCGCCCATATCTGTCATGTCCGACGAGCATTCCGGCGCCAGACCTTTTCCTTCTCTAAATCGGCCGAGCTGTTCCGAAAGCCTGTCCCCATCTGCCTCGTCTATCCCCATGGCGATCCGCGGCGCAGTCCAAGAAGAAGTTCCTCCGCCGTTGCCCCCGCCGCGGTATGTCCCTCCTGACGGCCCTGTCTATCCGTCCCTGCAGGGCAAGGAAAGGATGCGACGGGAGGAGTACGGCGCGTCCGATACCGACTCGTTCGGTCTCAGCTTTCGGCGGCCAGACTTCTGGCTCCGAAATGAACCTCCGGATGATGGATATCACAGCTTGGACAGCACCCGGTTGGTTCTGCTCGAGACCCGAAGGGTGCTGACTGCAACGTTCTTGCTAACATCATTCGCGTACCCAGGTCCTCTATTGCCTTTCCCCCGCGATTCGGACATCATGCTATGAAGAGCTTGCGTCCAGGCATGGACACTCGCGATTCAATCGACAGCTCAATGCTCGAGAAACTGAACCGCTCCGTCGGACGATCGGGTTTGAGCACGTCTCTCAGCGACCTTTCTCATACACGCCATGTACAACCCCCTCCGATAATGCTTTCGTTGCCACATCGAACAAAACAACCCTACCTCGAGTCAGTTTTCACGAATTCCCCCGGCGGTTTGCCTGCGACATCTCCCATAGGAGCACCGTTCGGGCGGAGCTCGTCGTTTGCCGAGGGGACCGACTGTGATCGCGCCTCATATAGGAATCCTCCACGGATACAAGGCGGGTCTGTCTCGGAGGATCGCAATGGCTTCGCATACACTAGCCCTGATGTTCGGGATGACGATGTACACTCTCCCATGGATGACTCAGAAACGGCTCGTATGCGTAGTTTGCACATTGATGACCGATGGGCTAGTCGTGGCGGCGAGCGCGAGATGGATTGGGATCGGGATAAGGATTGGGAAAGAGATTATAGGGGTCGGGAAAGGGAATACTATCAACCGGGCCAGAAACGCCGAGCATCATCTCCGCCTGGAGATGAAGCAGGGCTGGGTAGTGATCCTCTGCGGAAGAAGGACGGGGCGCTCGCTCGGAGTTCGCCAACGCCTCGACTGCTGATGCCGCATAATTCGGCCCCGAGCATATCTTCAGTCAGCCGTAGTGGCAGCCACACCAACCATCTCGCAACCAGCAGCAGCCTGACGGGCATGGGATCTTTTGGGCACTGTTCTCCGAGTGCTATCTCTCCTGGCGGCCTGTCCCCCACTGATCAATTGAATTGCTCCAACAACTATGCTACACCTACAACACTATCCGCTGCACCGCATGCTCTGATCGGGAGAACCTCAACAGCCTCTTCTTCACCTCATCAACGCACTCACAGCGAGCAACCCTTGCTGGTCGGCCACACTCCCGTTTCGCCTCGGAAACTCCCTGAAGTCTCCAAGACTTCTAGCACACTGTCCGCCAAGTTGAAAGGACCATATATGTGCGAGTGCTGTCCCAAGAAACCAAAGAAATTCGATACTGAGGAAGAACTCAGGTATGCATTCCCCTTGCATTGTCTCCCGTTAGCTTACAGGCGCGTCATGCTAACCACCTTCTCCGCGCAAACTCTTCAGAGCACATGAGGCTGAGAAGCAATACGAATGCTCCTTTTGCGGTAACCGATTCAAGAACAAAAACGAGGCGGAACGGCATCAAAACTCCCTCCACGTGCGGCGGCACAGCTGGTCATGCGCAGCCTTGACCAGCTATGAACGAGCGTTTCATGAAAGCACCACAAGACCTGGAGAGGTGGACATCTGTGGTTATTGCGGCAAAGAGTTTAACAGGACTGGCAGCAGCAAAGGTGCCCAAGGAGGTCTGCGCGCAAGCGAACAGGATTGGGAAGAACGCGTTCGCCACCTGCAAGAGATACACAAGTTCCGCGAGTGCAACTCGAGCAAGAAGTTTTACCGTGCAGATCATTTCCGTCAGCACCTCAAGCACAGCCATGCAGGTACAAGCGGGAAGTGGACGAACATGCTGGAGAATGCTTGTATGATGGAGGAGGAGCCTTCGGTCCCCACAAGATGAGACTCGGTCATGACCCTTTTAGGATGCCTCCTGGCTCTCATTCACTCGCGGGCGAGAGGTTTGTCCTCAAGTTGGCTCGTAGCACGACATCGTCCAGCTCGTAGACCGGGCTACACGTTTTTTGATGGTGGGAGAAAGAAAGTCGTGGGGCTTTCGGTACTCAGCAACTATATGGACCCGCGTCTCTGTCAGTCGCGGTTAGCCGACCAAACGAGCCAGTGTGACACGTAAATAGCCAGCTCCTGCCTCCCATATCGACCTCCGAAACTCGAAGCCTCCAGCCGATTTCTCGACTTCGAGTAGCGACGGATTAGACGGTCCATGAACCGCCAGCTGCATGGACAAAGGACATTCCCCAATGACTTGCAATAGCACCTTTAAAGTTATCGAGGGATCAGGCTAAGCGGCGAACATCTCAAGGATGGAGATTGTATAGAGTTGCGGCCTGGAACTTGCCATCCCGGAATGATACCCCCTTTACGGCTGTTCCAGGAAGATCAGAGAATGCCCTTTCGAGAGCATTTCTCTGCTGTCCCATTTTGTTCAAACGATTTAAAACAGGGAGCAATCCCGCCGTCCCGTTCTTGCCTGAGCCTTGGCGGCTCAGTGGTATCCGGGGCTTTGCGCGTGCGCTGGACAGGGTCTTGCTTTTGTACCGCGTAACGTCTGAATTCGTTGCTCAGTCACGTGTTAATCAGAAGTTTGCCCGCCAACTTGGCTTAACCAAGGGCCGTTCATGTTTCCAGTTGGAGATATGACAGCTGGATTGGTCTAGTGCCCGTTGCCGGTTCCTGATCTATTGCTCCTCTTCCGTGCCGACCAATGGGCAGCAGTCGTATTGCCCTTGAGAGAGCGGCATCCAAATTACGAGACAGTAGCTTTGTAAGAGTCTATGGTCGAGTCATGTTAAAACATGCATCATTCTTTGGGTGTTGGAATGCATGGCGGGAAGATAGTGGATCACCTGGAATTTCAATGTTAGCGAGACGAATAAATGTTTAGATAATGAAGCCATGGCACCAACCGCAACAATAGAGAGCCCAAGACTGGACTTTGTACAGATAACCTTGGATCAAGTACCTACGGCAGTCATTTCTTCTGCTTCCAACATCATCGTTTCAATCACTTTAGCCTCCGGTTCTCGCTGGAACAGAACGGTTCGCAAAGACCAGATCATCGTTCCAGGTACATGCCACACTCGTGGCCCACTTGTAGGAGGTAGGGCACCTGAGATGTTAGGTCCAGCCCGTTGTAATCGGCGGGGTACCTAGTTGGCAAAATCAATGCGGGGCACAGGTTTGGCCCCACTCAAGCCTAGCGGGTGGACCCTGTGGGCGGGTCGGCGAAGACATCTCGGGACTTCTGAAAGTTGGCACGTTTGCGGCTGTCTCTGCTCGCGCGTCCCCGCTGGCGCTTTCCAACCTTCAAGAACGAATCAATTTGCGTTTGTCAGGGTGAACTATGGGTTCAATCGATCAATCTAGCAACCTCCATGTGGACGGCATCGCGACGCGATCCGGCCCTGAGGACGATGAGGTCCCTCCAAGTGCAGATCCACGGCTTGGCGTTCGGACCGTCAACCACTTGGCCGGTTCCTCGGCGGTTCGTGTAAGCCCCAGATTAAATGGACCCCGTCGCAAAGCGCAGAAGAAAGTTGGGCCAACTGACCAAGCAAGGTTGATGAAAATACTCCCAAGGGACCTTCGCGACAGCAGATCCTCAAAGCCATTGGATTCCTACGCTCTAGTATGGCGCTCAACCGAATCAAAGGTGACGACGAACTTTTCGTTGGAGGGTCCGTCCTGCTCGAAGCATCCCGGCCGATCAACGCGACCAAACTAACACAAAGACTCTTAGGGTTTTCAGTGCTAACCGCGCCCGTCTGATCAAGGAGCACAAGATCACGCACATTCTTTCTGTCATCGACCATACAGTTGATCGCGAAAACGAGGCATTTCGTCATGTGAAGCACCTGAGTATCGACATCGACGACATGGAAGACCAGGACATACTCGTCCACTTGCCGAAGATGGTTCGCTTCGTCGATTCAGGGCTTCGTGGCGTCGGCACTTCCGATTCCTCAGCCAATGCATCCAATGGTGCGGTTCTCGTGCACTGTGCTATGGGCAAGTCACGCTCCGTGACCGCAATCATCGCCTACCTTCTCTGGAAGTATCCACACCGCTTCGGAAAGTCGGATCCGAGCATATCGGCCAAGGAGGCTGTGTCGAGAGCCCTGGAGTGGGTGAGGGAAACGCGGCCCATAGCCGGCCCCAACGATGGTTTTATGCGACAGCTCGAAATGTGGTGGGACATGGGATGTCCGGCTGACAGTGATGATGCTGTGGAGAGGGAGCCCACGTACCAACGTTGGCTCTACAAGAGAGAAGTTGAGGACGCTACACGGATAGGACGTGCCCCCGATCGTCTACGGTTCGAGGATGAGGCAGCCGCAGCCGAGGGAGACAAAAATGGCAAGACGAATGGCGCGGATGGAGGGGTTGAACTGAGGTGCAAGAAGTGTCGTCGAGTCCTCGCTACCGCTCCTTTCATTGTCCCACACAAGGACCGGGGTAATGCTGATCGATCTGATTGTCCCCATTATTTCATCGAAGCTCTCTCCTGGATGCGCCCAGTCCTCGAGGAAGGCGAGCTTGATGGCCGGCTGGTGTGTCCTAACACTAAATGCGGGGCAACCGTCGGGCGGTACGCCTGGCAGGGCTTCCGGTGCACCTGTGGTGACTGGGTTGGGCCAGCTTTCTCGCTACAGAAGAGTAAGGTTGACAAAGTTGTGACCGGGTCAAGACAGAACAGTGGCAGGGTGGGTGGCATTTCGATCCGGATGCCTCCGAGACCAGCCTCCAGTCAATCAGTTGTTGTTCCTGAAAATGTCGGGGGGAAATGCAGGGAAAACCTCTGATGATAAAGATAACATCAAAGGGCCTGTTTTGATCGCGATGTCTGTCGATATCCCTCTATTTCTCGTGTGCGGAGGGGCAGTTTCCCCACATGGATCTGTCCCTCGATGTCCGCTCACATATTGAGACGCCGTTTCTCAAAGGACTCCGACAAGTTGGAGTTCCTGGGTTCTGGGTTCCTATGCTTGCGGGCAGCAAGCCACTCGCCTATGAGAACCGCAACTATGAATGAAGACCTGGTATGAGTCGGGATTTTGACATGATGCAGTGAACGCTTGGAGACTGTCATGCCACTCATCTTGAGCCAAGCAAGGCTTTTGTTAGTATGACGAGTTCAAGTTTTCTCAAAGGCTCAGGCTTAAAAGTCTCCTCCACGGGATTGGCTCGTGCGGATACCGCAAATCCCTCTGGGGGATAACAAGGCAGTACTCATGATGGTCAGAAGGAAACGCAAGAGATGTAACCTGTTCTACCCAGGAAGCTTGCGGCTTTATGATAGCTGAGAAAACCCTATCCACGACGACGGGGTCTTTTACTTTGTCCATAGAGGCCAGACAACTCTTGTTCACGAGCTAGAGATTTTGATCGCCATAGTCCATGATACGATCCCTCTGACATCGCAACTTGTTCAAACAAGACTTAACATATCCATCATTTAGATTTGCTAAAGCCACTGAACAAGGAGGAAAAGTCCCTCCTCGGCCACAGCCTCAAGAATTTGAGTCTGAGCCAGCTGAGCTATTCGATTGACTCTTTGACTCGTCATAATCCGATATGAATGGCATTGGCTTACATTAATGTAAGGTTGAAAATGAATTGAAGATGTGACGTAAGGGTTCGTCTGCCCGTTTGAGTTGTAGCTTAAGATGGGAGATTCTTTGGCACCGATGGGAAGTAATTTGGGTCTCTCATTCGTTCCAGATTGCGCTTTGCTATCTCAGCTTGCCTTCTTTTGAGAAGTCTTTGTCGGTAGAAAGAACTGCAGTTGCAGATAAGTTAGCACACCGGGAGGTTCCAGTAGGAAGATGGCCAGCCGGTAGACAACCCTTTGAGTTCAAAAATGCGAGGTTTTTCCGCCTCTGGTGACTCCGGACTCTTATCATTGAGACTCTGCAAGCCCTCAAGTCAGTATGAGAGCCGAAAGAGTGAAAGATCGAAGGACCGTGTGTAAGCAGCTCACCTCAGAATTCCCTTCCGGGTTGTTTGCTGGCTTCTTGCTGTTGTTATCATTATTTTCGATCTTCTTGTCCGCTGAGTCGGACTTTCCCTCTTTTCCGTCCTCCTTTTGCTTCTTTTTCTTTTGTTGCTTCTCTTCGTATTCCTTCTTCAACCGCTCAATCTCCTCCTGGAGTTCTCGCTGCTTCCGCTCTTCAATGGCAGCCTGGTCAATCTTAGGGGTGCAGAACCCCCGATCTTTGAGATGAGAAGGACAAACATGGAACCAGTCCTGGATACCAGATCAATTGTTTAGTCTGTAACGTAGGATGGTGGGGAGAAAAGTGAGCTGTTGCGGAATTGGTAACAAACCTTCACTCCCTCCGAGTCTGTGATCAATACACTTGAACTGAGTTTATAGCAGATGTCGCATGGCTGCGCATTGGACTCGGCCACCTTACGGTGAACATAGAGGTTCGGAAAGGACATGGCTTCTTTTTGGCTCTGAATCCCTAGTACTTGATACACACAGCAATCGGGATAAAGAGAGTCCTTGTCAGAGTTAGGACTGACGGTCCCGCTGAGCGACCTGGGACAGAGGGCAAGGTGCGGTTGGAGGGTTGTGCAGGGAAGCGTAGCGAAACTGATTTTATGTGTATTACAGGCACTTTGGGCGCGTTTATTACCGTTTTGAAATGCGTAATGACCGTTGTTGATCGGGGCCGTTGGTGCCAAGACTGGGGCAGTGCCGCGTGAATCTTGGACGAATGATGTCATGATATCTGCGACAGGGTTCCTAGCCAAGGATCATGAGCGAGTTCTCCATGTCCGTTGCATCTTGATTTGCTGAAAGGCGCCTTAGTAAACAGGAAGCTCAATTTGCAAGAACGGTCGTTGGGCGATCTCTGCAAGCAATGCCATTTCCGTCACCCCACCTGCGAACCGAAGTGGGGTGATGACGGGAGCATTTCCCCAAGCATGGAGCTTTGACCAGCGCAACGCCTCTTCCTGGTCCAAGACGCCCCTCAATTCGTCCTGGCTCGAAGCTCGACTCCCATCTGAAGTGCGAAAGAGCTCTTCGCGATGACAGCCTTGCGAATCACATCGATCCGACGCCCATCGGCCATTATCATTGTCGCCATGGCTGCTGCAGCTGCGTCGATGGTCAAGTAGTCGACTAGCCGATCACAGCATCACCCACGCCCGCGCCATTTCACCATCCTACATGCATTTTACTAGCCTACACTCCGCCGCTGAACGCTGCCACCTTCGGCCCCTCCCATCTCCACGTACCTTTGTGCTCCCTGAAAGACAACTCCGATCGGTAACCGACCCACTCGCTCCGAGCCGTGACAAGGGTGTCTATCCGTCTGCGCCGCTCTTCTCGGAGATCGCTGAGCTCAGGTACCCCTCCTCGGGTTGACGCTTGTCGGCAGTCCCCTCCCGCGGTTCAATTTGAGCACTGACGTTCACAGTTGACCTACACCAGGCAGTCTGCCCAGACACGACGCTGAGGGTCATCGAAGCTGTTGCATGTCGCGAAGCCAATGCCGCCCCAAGTCATACATCTGCCCAATGGGCAGAATATCACCGTGACGCCCGTTTTTGCCGGACTTTTCTTCAAGTCGAACGAGCCAACTACACATCCAGGTATCTTCCCCATTGGATGGACGATTGTGATTCACACGGAAGGGGGGACAGTCAAGACAGAAGACGGCGTCTCTGCGCTCGACAACCATCACCAAGGGCCGGACCAAGGCCGCAAGCTAGACTCGAAGACCCAACTGCATACCTTCACCAGGCCAACCTTACAAAACGACAGCCTCTTCATCTCGTCCATATCCAATCCCTCCAACCAAGAATACAAGCCAGCGGCGAGCCCGACGCGCCAGATCGCCATGATGCTTTGGGTCACGCTGTACTGGTACTTCCATCAGCCTCCGCCACCAGCGACTGTGACGACCGAGGCATCCAGGCTCACACCCCAGGCCGGTAGACCGCGAGGAGAGTGGCGTGTTCGCATAAAACGGGACGGCGTTTTGAGAGGACGTGACTTGATGGCCAAGTTAGAGCGCATGGGGCTCATCGCCAGCTGCGACTCTGCCGTAGGAACATCGCTCCAGGACACCGAAGAAACGTGGGCCAACATGTTCGTAACGCAAAAGATGTTTTGGCAGATCCCGGGTCGCCTGTTTCTCTTCTCCCGTCAGCCGGTGATCAAAAGCGATATCTCGTATCCCAATTCACCCACACAAAGCAGGCCAGAGTCACCAACGCAAGGGGAGTTCCTGTCACAGAACACAACTGTTGATGCGGAAGGGCTTCAGACCCTAGGGACGCCACCAACCTCAAACCCCGGCATTTCCCCGTTTCTCCTGGGGCCCTTTTACAGCGGCTCCTACCTCCCAACCTATTATCCCCCCCCGCCGCTCCAGTACACGATCACCAACCATGTGCGACACCCTCTCAGGCCGAAGCCTCCGCGGATGGGCGAAGTGTTTTACACCCGCTTCATTCCTTCCGTTGGACAGTACTTATCGTTCCGTGTCGCTTCCTTATCGCCAAACCCCGTGCCATATATGGGCCCCATCGGATCTAAGCCGCCTACACAGCAACATCTCTGTACTATGCCGGATACAGCGCTACTGAAAGCGTGGTTTTCCAGCCCACGTGTCACGGCTTTCTGGGGGGACTATTCGCCCACCTTCCTGACCAACGCTCTGCAGAGCAGACACAGCTTCCCTGTAATCGGGCTCTGGGACGGCGTGCCGTTTGGATACTTTGAAATATACTGGGTGAAAGAGGACTTGCTTGGCCGCTATGCCGGAATTTCCATTGATGACTGGGACCGTGGGTTACACGTCCTGATCGGCGAAGAATGGGCACGTGGTCGCGTGCAGTCCTGGTTGACGAGCCTTGTACATTGGATGCTTTGTGCTGACTACCGAACCATGAGTGTTTGCGTGGAACCAAGAGTGGATAACGCCAGGTCAGTGTAAACGCCAAAGAGAAAACGCCCTGAAGAGCCTCAATCTGACCCCAAGACTATCGCAGGTTCATTCAACATCTCCAATATGCCGGTTTCACAAAGGAGAAAGAAATATCCTTTCCCCACAAGCAAGCCTGGTTTGGGCGCCTAAGAAGAGAGTGTTGGTGTGGCCCAGCGTTGTGATAGATAGTCCGGATAGGCAGCAGGAACCAATAATGAGAAATTGCCACTTACCGGGGTTGTTCAGGGGCTTTTTGTGTAAACATAGGGGATGCCAGGGCTTATCGCACATCCCACTAGCACAACTCTCAGTCGACTCTGTCTCGACACTTTGGGTCGTGAGCAATGCTTCGTTCTTATTCGATTTAGTTCATTCTACGAGATTGGGACGATGACCACGTTTTCACCGGTTGGGGCCAACCAGAAAGAGCCTGTATGCAAGCACTGGCATAGAGGCAAACCATCAAGAGCTCCACGCCCTGCCGGCTGAGGACGGAGATCCTCTGTGGATTGGGTTGAATTTTCCTGCTCAATCTTCATAGCCATACTGTTCTTCGTTCTCGAGGCCAAAATACCCATCTTGCTTATGGCTATCGCGATCTGATGCCTCATTCCCTTCCTCGTCATCCTGGAAATCCGCATAGGCATATGCATCGTAATCGTCGCCGCTCACGCCCCCCTTATCAGAGCCATCATTTTCTCCACTGTCGTCGTCGTCATCATCATCGGAAGGAGGGATGGGCACTTTCTCACGGTATAACTGGAGCTTCTTAACAAGGGGCAGGGGTTTTTCAACCGCCGCTCCCCCATCCTCATCGGAATCGCCACCATCCGAGCTTGCGTCGGACCGATCACTGGTTGCGAAGCTTTGAGAGCTGTTATCATCACGGTCCTCATCACGCAGTTCATCATCTTCTTCTTCCTCGTCTTCGGATATCACAGTACGTTTACGGCGAGGAGCACGGATTGGTGCACCGCAACTGCTCTCGGCCTCACCGTCATCAGAGTCCACAATCACCCTCCGATTACGGCCGCTAATACGGGCACATTTTCGGGGACCATCGTCTTCAGACTCTTCTTCAGATTCGGAGCTCACGACCCTGCTTCTTGGCCGCTTTAAAAGTGATCTGGACTGTCGGGGAACTGGATGGTCAGACTCAGACTCAGACTCAGACGGAGATCTTCGCTCAGTGGTAGAAGAGGATTCTGGACTCGAAAACTCCGCGAAGCTTGCACCATCATTGAACGGCAAGTCGGTCACAGAGGTAACACCACCTTCGGAAGTCACATCGTCTGTACTGGTACTGACTCCACTATCCTCTTCATCAAAGTCGTCTAAATCCTCCTCGCTGGACGACAGACCGTCTAAGAGTTCGCTGAGTTCCGAGTCGTCGATCCCGGAGCTTTCGTACTCGTCCAAAACGGAGTCGTATAAGAAGGCATCAGAGTCGGATGGCCAGTCAATGTTCCCCTTACCGTCCCAGGCCGCCAGCTGGTCAAACCGGTCCAAGTCGGAGTCGCGTTGAAACTGGACAAGTGGCCACAGGTTGAGCGTGCGAGAGGACGCCCACGTGATATCGATGTCGGCCTTCTCTAACATGTCCTTCAGCAGTTTCTTTTTGTTTATCTCCTTCTTTACAAAGTCTTGATCATTTTTGATATCAGGCCAGCAGTAAAGCATATCCGGTTTTTCGAGCAAGGGGTCTTGGTCAGGGTCAATCTCAACCAAGTACTGGTTCGATGACTTGGAGGTGCACCAGCGAAGGTACTCCGGGTTGTGGTTCACCGGTTCAGTTGCGAAATACATTGCCTCGAGATTTTGGAAAGTTGCCCAAAGGAGGATCGTGTGCAGGTCCCCGAGCTCAGCGAGCACTCTCACCTCGACAGCGAGATGACGGATCTGATCAGTGAAACCGGGAATTCTTGGGACCTCTTCGTAGGCGAAAAAGTCCTCTGCATTACTAAGATAGATTATGTCCCGCTGGGAGTTAAACCTCAGCCATGCCTTCCCTTTTGGTTGAAAACGTAAAACATCTGGAAGGGTCTTCAGTGCCAGTTGACGACTTTCGCGATGCACAGCCATCATGGTACGAGCTGGCCTGGTTTGGGCGTCCAGCAGCGGACCATCATAAACTCGAGGGTTTTTGGGTGGTCGGGTGGGAGGCCGGTATGGAGAAGGTGTCGAAAGCTGCAACCAGTAAACCCGTGCTTTTGCAGTGAGCTCGGGGCAGAAGAACTCCCAGATACGATAGCGGAGCTCAGGGGGCAGGCGCATGAACTGGGGAAAAAAGGACAATGTCTTGGCCGAAGAGAAGCCAGAACTTCCATAATGGTCAGATTGGCTTTCATCCGAACCACTGTCGCCTGACTCGGAGGCCTCGAGGTCGAGCAACTGTTGGGCATCGGATGAGCTGAACTCTTCATCCTCCTCTTGGTCAAGTTCACTCTCGGAAACTGATTCCTCGTCTTCCGAGCCACTCAACTCCTGGGCAAGGTAGCCGATGTTGTCTGATTCTTCGGATTCATCGGACATTTTGCACACTCCTGTCGATAATACTGAATGGATTTGGCGATGTGAGAGCCGGGCGATGGGCTAGAGGAGATGTGAGTGAAAGGAGTTGCGTTTGAACGAGAAGGACGCGTTACCGCGTCGGAGCTGCGACGAAAGTGGGACTGAGAGTGGCAAGGGTTCTTGAGAAGATGAGAGTTGGGAACATTTGATAAATTTCCAGGAAGAACAGGATAGTAGGCTGAGGTACGGTACCTAGGTGCGCCAAATCCAAATCTCACTGTCTCGGTCTTGGAGGAATTAAAATTGCGATCTGAGGTGAGGTTCGCGAAATATCAGTTAAAACTGGACAGTTCTTGCTTGGCAGACCGTGCCCCTGATCCTTATCACAGTTGTTATCACGTGATGATAAGATAGGCTGCCGTTCACTCCCTCCAGCCAATCACCACCACTGTATTTCCTCGAACTCGCATCCCCAGTTAGTTCGAGATCGGTGACGGCGGCTCCGAGTCAAGTTGACCAAATCTACCTGATGTCAACACCGTTTGCTTGCCACGACCCATAGATGCAGCACGTGGATCTTCACCTGTTAGTCTAAACTAACGCATATACTTGATTGCATATACTTGATGCTGTATTGAGCATCAATAACCAACATTCGACACATCACTCTCCCAAGACCTGGCCCTCCCGGCCTTTCCAAATGCCGGAGCTTGGCAGCCTTAGCTACGGATAGCTCCCGTCGGCTCCGTATGCGCGGTCAAGCATCGGACAACATTTCCCATGAACTTTCACCCCCGATAGAACTCAAATCTGGGAAAGATCAGAGAAGCATGCGGGGTAGGATCGTAGGAGATGCTAGAATACGCTTCCCGATCCCGGCAGCATGTCATGAGACGAATTGTTCTCTGCCAGAGGGGTTTAGTGTTGATTCTCCTGGGATTCGGCATCAAAATGTGTGTTCCATGGTTGGTTCCTGGAACGCGCATCCGACTCCATGACCCCCTTGACGTACAGTGTATAAATAAAGTCCGTTGAACTAACAATGAAGGTACGGATCCGCAGGCGCGTCTTGTCTGTCCACAGCCGCGTTTACTGGCTAAGTCTCAGCTTGTCGATTCCCCGCAGTTACTGATTCGGCATCATGACCTCTCACCCAGAGTTTGGCGAACAAACTCCTGGCTCGGAAGTTGCCCGAGCCTTTGCGGACTCGATCCGAGGACGTACCAGTCAGTGCAAGGCCCAAGATCCCCCTTTTCCATCGGAGCCTGCGGATTGACAGCATAAAATACAGTCTTGATCACTGGAGTGAGTCCAAAGAGCATTGGGGCTGCTACAGCTCTCAACCTTGCCTCGCAGCAACCTGCTCTTCTTATCCTTGCTTCTCGAACAAGACCTCGCATTCAGGAGGTTGCCGACAAGATCCAGCAAGATTATCCAGGCACCAGGGTTGAGATTGTGCAGTTGGATCTGAGCTCCCAGAAGTCCGTTCGCCAGGTCGCTGCCGACGTAGCTGCTCTCACGGACAAACTGGATATCCTGATCAACAATGCAGGGCTCGTTGTCACCTCTCGCCAAGCAACAGCCGAGGGTATTGAGATGCAATTCGGTACAAACCACATTGGGACTTTTTTGTTCACCAACCTCTTGCTCCCCCTTCTCCGCAAGGCAGCCCAGAATACCCCTCCTGGAGCGACTCGCATTGTGTCATTGAGCAGCGCTGGCCACAGATTATCCCCGATTCGCTTCTCAGACTATAACTTCACGGGAAAGCCAGTTCCTCCCGAGGAGGACCATGTGAAGCCTCTCCCGGGAGCATTTGGCAAGTGCACCCCCGACGGGTACAACGGGATCGTCGCTTATGCCCAGTCCAAAACGGCCAATATCCTCTTCACGCGCTACCTCCAGCAACATTTGCCAAAGTACGGGATCGCAGCCTACACTCTGCACCCGGGAAGTACGTTCGCAGCTGCAAATCATCGTATTGTGGTCAAACGATGCTAACAACGTACCCAAGCCATCCGAACTGATCTCAGCCGTGATCAGGATCCAGAATTAGAGGCGGCCTTTTATAAAGTGGCTCCCTATTGGAAAACCCCTGACGAAGGATCATCGACGACACTTGTTGCAGCCTTGGATCCTGCCCTGAATGGTGAGCGCTTGCATAGATCATCCTGCTTCCAAGGGCTAAGTACTGACTTATTGCCCCACTATCAAGAAATTAAGGGTCTGTATTTGTATGACTGTCACTTCCGAGAGCCCTTCAGTCATGCTAGCGATCTTGTCGCTGCAGAGAGACTCTGGAAACTGAGTGAGGAACTGGTCGAAGAGAAATTTGCTCTGGACTTCTGAGGGAATTGTCGACAGCTTCACCCATGGCTGTCTAATCTTCGCCAACTTAACCTGGGTTCATATCCAAACAATCGACTCCTTGAACGGAATGGGATGGTCTGGGTAGCGGGAGAACTGCGAGTGGAGAGCCCGCAGCTTCTCTGCTTAACAAAATACTGCGGGGCTGTAGTGGTCCGTTGGCCACCTCATATAATCGTCATCGCTGCTCGAACCCCTGCCGTCGGGACCACGTTGATGGAGCCTTCCTTGGTCGAGGCCCCTGCAGAGTAACGATGATGCAAAAACAACCATACAACTCGAATAGCAGTTTAAGCGGCGAGCTGAGCTCATGTCCTCGTCTGCGATGTCCCTTTAAGCATTGAGAGATTAACTCAAACAACTCCAGGAGTTCAAGGCACACATGTAGTGGGCTTTTATTGCTTTGCAACACCAGTTGCATCACACAGCCTAATTCTGCCTTCTCATCTACATGACCCACTTTCCTGAGATCATACCTCATAACCATGGATCAACGAAACGGACCGATCTCCATTCCTGAACAACTCTTCCATACCACTTTGACCGTTGTCGATTACCACAAGGAGACCTTGGGTCCGAAATGCGACTTTTGTGTGTTAGGGACGCACACCACTGCCTCGTCAGCAAAGAACTTCGCTCTCAAAGCGCTAGAAAATCTGGGTTACCAACGAGAAGATTTTGCAGAGTATGCCACACAGGTCGACACATCTCCTGAGCTGTGGAAGCATGGTAATGACGTCCTCGTCTACGCGAGAGCACCATCAGGAAAGGAATTCATGGTTGGCCTGGAAGTGGCTCCCAACACGGAGTCACTCCCTGCCGGACCGCAAAACACCCCACAATTTCCAGAAGGACAGAAGCAACTTCACTATGTGCTTCGCTGCAGGACGGACTACAGCGAGTGCAACAACGACACATACCACAGTGGACAGATCCAAGGCTGTTATCTGAACCATAAAGATGCACTATCTAATGCCAAATCTGTACTTCGGGTACCACAGGCGGAGTATTTCCAGTACGACGAACGAGAAAGCGAGGATGTGAATGGGAGTTGGCCATTTGGGGAGGATGTCATTGTACATGCTGTGGGTCTAAGGGGTGAGCATTATAACGTTGCAGTCAAAACGGTCGATAAGGCGCATAGAAAACACCAAAAGCGGTGAAGGGCTTCAATCGCCTGTCACGTACTGAAAGTTGAGGATAGCTTTAGGGACCCCACATCTCTTCCTCAACAAGGCACAAACATCTTTTGTCCACACATTCAAGACGTTCATCACAAGGCTTGGGATTGATCAACATTCATGCAACGCTTAGCATCAGTGTCACACTTGACAAAAAAGCGCTACCATCGCTACTATCACCAAGCTCAACAGCCAGGCAAGGAGTGAGAGAAGTGATGTAGGACTAGGATTCTGTTCTGACAACAATATGATAGATGAATAAGCAAAAAATATACCCTGGTGACCTCCGAAAGGGCAATAGGGTGATAGAAAGCTTGCTGCCACATAAGGTTGGCGTTTTATGGAGATTTCCGATAGTGCACCAACCCATACCATGACCCATCAAACAGTAGGGGCCTGCTTTTCATGCGTCCGTTGACCACTCCAACTTATTAACCCTCCTTCGGAAGAGCCTCATTGTTCTCCTGCTTAATCATCAAGGTGCGATCGTTCTTGGTCTTCCAGGCAGGAATACCGATGTACTTGATGGCTGCATCAACAGTGTTAGCAAGCTTACTCCAGTCTTGCAAGTGCGTATCCCGAATACACGCTGCGACTTACCACCAGCCTGAGTGTCGTCAAAGATCTTTTCGACCTCCTCAAGCGGCTTGTTGGCTGTCTCTGGAAACATGAAGAAGACGTGGATAAACATGGCAGCGCAGAATGTGGCGAAGAGGACATAGGTCTTCCAAGTGATCTGGGCGAAGGAGGGCGGCACAAAGTAGGCAAGGGCAAAGTTGAATGCCCAATTGGCCGACGTGCAAAGCGCGACTGCCTTTCCGCGAAGGCGAAGCGGATACAGCTCAGGCGGGTAAGTCCAGGAGACGGGACCCCATGTGGGAGCGAACGAAGCGACAAACAGGTAGGTTGAGGCGATGATGGCCTTTGCGGGGGCACCGGAAACGGCCATGGACTCCGCAGTCGAAGTGAATTCACCCGGGAGAGGAGGACGGGAGTAAACGGCAAAGATGCCGGCGTTGACACAAAGCCAGAGACACATCAGGAATGCGCCAACCAACAGAGTCGGGCGGCGGCCCCAGCGATCCATCCAGAGGAGAGCAGGAACGGTCATGATAACGTTGATGACGAAGTTGATGCCACTAGGGAGGAGAACAGCAGTGTCGCTGTCACCAGCCAGGCCAGCCATCGTAAAGACGTAAGTAATGTAGTACATCTGACAAATTGAACTGGTGAGTAAGAGTTCCAGAGGCAAGAAACCATGCTTGAGGGCTTACCATGACGTTCATCCCAGTAAGTTGGGACCAGACCTGGGTGAAAACTCCGATGATGGTTCGGTTAATCATCTTGGGAGCAAACAGTTCGCGGAAGGAGACGTCGGCATTTGCGCGTTCGAACTCGACAACCTCGCGGATTTCCAGGAGTTCATGGTGGACAAAAGGCGAGTTGGGGTCTCCCTTGCCGTGGATCATAGTCAAGACCTCGGTGGTCTCGTCCCAGCGATCCTTCTTTGCAAGCCAACGAGGAGACTCGGGGAGGATGCAAAGACCCAAGAACAGCAGGATAGCTGGGACCATCTGTATGCCCCAGGGCACACGGAAGGCTGCACTGGTCTTCATATAGGCACTGCCGTAACAGATAAAGTACATGATCAGGATTCCCCAAGTGATGGCCCATTGCTGGAACCCGACAAGCCGACCGCGCTTGGAAGGGGGTGAGATCTCAGAGATGTAAACAGGGACTTGAGCAGAGCAGATGCCGACCGAGAAGCCGTTAATGATGCGCCCGAGAACTAGCATTGGGATGTTGACAGAGGTGCAGACAACAATCGAACCAATGACCCAGATGACCGAGCCAACTTGGATCGACCGCTTGCGACCATAGCGATCCGACAAAAAACCAGAAACCAGCGCACCAAGCCAGGAGCCTCCCGGCATGGCTGCAGTGATGCCGCCTTGGACGGCATCGGTAGGACCAAGACACCGACCGTTCTCATCGAAACCACGCTGGTTGAACTGGCAAAGGTACGGCTGAGTCGAGATGATAGCAGACATCGAGGAGATGTCGAAGCCGAAGAGGGCGCCACCGATCACCGCGATGATGGCGATAAAGTATATGTTGCCTGCAAGGTTCTGCATTTTGGCGACTAGTGATGTTCGCGACTAGATCTTGTCAGATGGGAGTGGTTGGCAAGGAGGAAGTTGTGCTTCCAATAATACATAGGAAGATGATCCGTAAGGTAGTAGGCTATAGGCAAATGCGGTAGGTCAAAGGACAAGGTCAATGACCTGGAGGATGATTGTAAGGTGAACAAAACGATGGACTAAGGTAAGCTTGGGAGAGGTAGCGGAGAAGAGCGATTCCGCAAAGTGGTGGAGGGGAAATCTTATTCTCAGAGAAGGAGAACTGGGAGAGGCAGGCGACGCAGACAAGGCTGATGGGAAAGAACAGTTGGAAGGAACAGAATTAATCGCGACTTGCTAAGCTGGTGAGGAATGGCAGGCGCGTCGACAGATTAGGATGAAAAAACCATAACTGTAGGAGGGAGAACTCGCGTGCGCCAACGCCACAGTCATTTTGACTGTCCCTGAACCCCCACGACCACCTTTATTGCAAGGCATTAGCTATTCAGCTGCAATTGATCGAAAGCTTTGAGTTTGGCACAGCACTGTCGAACCAAGTCTCTCTGACACACGTCGTTTCCCAGTTCGCCACTCTAAACGTGACTCCTTCGGCAACAGAATGTTTTCCCGGCAGTTGTAATGGATCATGGTTGAGAGGAGTCATTGATCAAACTGACTTTATTGTGAGTGCAAAACATCCTCTCTTTGATCGAATCGTTCATTGCCAATGCCATAGGAATGCTCTTTCATGAGGAGAGGTCACAGGCAGGCAGCTTGGGAACATGCCAACCAGCTTTGGCAGAGGGATCGCGGGAGAGCATTCTATCTGATATGAGGCCTTCGGTCCACTCCTGAAACTCCATCTTGAGACTGTTGATCCGTTCAACGAGGTAGTTGGAGCAGCCGCTCCACTTGATGTACAACGCGATGTCATGAGCGATGGAGGTGAAAAATGGGAATGTTGTCTCTCTACGCTGCACGCTGTGGGCCGTTCCGCACCTTGTCAAGTCGTCGACCGGCGATCGGGACAACAATGGGGAGAGAGTGTGTAATTTACATTTTAGAAAACGGTAAGGTACACAATACTTATACAACGGCGCAACTCCACTTCCAAGCTGTATTATGGAGGTCAAGAACACTGGAATGGTTAGGAAAACAAATTAGGACCATTCCTACACGCATTAGGACGACATAAAGGAAGTTGCAGGCCGTGAGTGTTTGTAGAAGGGTGGCAATGCTTGTGATATTAGTGATCTCCGCTTGCAAGAGTGCAGGACAAGCAAATAAGCCTTATCGATAAGGAACGGTCCTTCTGGGACGCTGCCAATCACCTGACTTCGCGTTTTGCTCTGCCTCATCGCAGTGGACAGCAACCTCCCGTCTCCGTGAAACGCGTCGTTCGGCAAGGCCTTTCCCGGACAATCTCGTCTTCCACACGCTTAAGCCGCAAAATACAGATATCTACTGACATATCTCTTACAATGTCGGACAATTCGGAATCAATCGTGCAAACTACAGGGCGAAAACGCCCTGCTTCTGTGAAAGATCGCGCCATTTCTCCGCCGCCATT